>NEWO01000290.1:356578-404144 GCA_003013225.1 Phalaenopsis aphrodite
TATATCAGTATTTTTTTTTAATATCTGCAAGAGAACACATCAATAAAAGTGCAAATAAAAATGGAATAAACGAAAAATAAAAACAAAAATTGTTAAATCTAGATTTTCAGTAGTTCAACGAAATCTCTCCTAAAATCATAATTTTTTAATGCCTTTTCTCAGCAATTAAACCAAAAATTTAATGCATTAAAACTTATTGGGACGTAAGTTGGCCGTACAACTCAAGTGCACATGTCAAGCAATATGCGGTTAAAAAGTACCGTATATCATTCACATGAGGAAAGGGCTAAGAACTATTTTGATGAGCGAATCTCTAGTTTACTAATCTTCTAAATCTAATTTAAGCGTGATCACGAACAAGAGATGATTTCCTAAAATCTCACTTAAAAGTGAAAACAAAAAATAAGGAATTCGAAAAAGACGGAAAACAATGGACTGCTTTTCAAAATATGTGAGACACCCACCTTTGTGATTTAGGTAATGAGGTGATTCGTGATTTTACTAAACTTTCCCCAACGTGATTGATACAAAGTTCTCCTTATGCCTATTTCCAAGTCTAAAAAAGGCTAGAATCCGTGAAGTTGATGTTTTCTCAATCCCCATGATATCTCGCAAATTTGTTATGATCCCCTTGAAACCTAGATAAAACATGTCTATTGTTACCCAGATTTTGTGGTTAACTATTTGTTCCTCTGTGCAATGTGCAAGATTCACACATCACAAACTATGCTAACATCATAATTAATCCGATCAAGAGTAAATGAAACTCTATGGTTAGCACAACGAAAAAACCTTGTTGTTTTAGGAAAACGATACAGGGAAAGAAATCATCCGAGAAAAACACAAAGCCACATCCCATGAATCACAAAGACGTGAAAGAAATTCTAGCTACGCATGATATAAAGATCACCGAAAAAATATCCCATAAAAAAATATTGTTGCAAGGAAAACTGAAAAGTAAACACTTACAAAATGATTTGTTTCATCTTCTACAATAACCAACTCCTCTCTCATACTATAATCTCCTAGAAACATAAGAAAATACAAAGTGAATAAGATGAAAAACACTCTTAACTCTGGTTCCCAAGCTGCCTCCAACTCTCCTTTCCTTCCCAAAAGCCAAGAAGAGGCCAAGAAACCTTTTTATAATGACAAAAACAGATTTGTATAATTGGGTTTACATTAAGGATTTAAAATAGGCATCTAAACCTTCCAAATCCATCATTAGGGACAAAATAGGCAAAAAATCGCGCAAATCCAAGTTTTGGACGTCCACGACGTGGTCACGCCATACCCAGTGTGGTCACGCCAGCTCCCGGTGTGGTCACGCCAGCTCCCGGTGTGGTCACATCCAAACAGTGGTTTGTTTGACACTTTATATACTCACCGTCTTGCATGAAGCTGTCAATCCTCCTGTATTGCTGCTTGGGGCCTATTTTAAGTCTTAGAGTTAACCTGTAGATCAAGTCTTCTTTCCCTAAATCCTTATACCCATTCAATTGCATCATACATAGTTTCGTTTTTAGATTTACGTAAGAAGATTGTCTTTACATCCATCTGCTCTATATATAAATTTTGTTCTATTACTAAGCTCAACATAATACTGACATTTGTCATATTTACTACATGATAGAATTTTAGTGTAGTTCACTCATTTCTGTTGTTGAATCATTACACAACAGGCTTGACTTGTAACGTCTGCTATTTTTTGATTCACTTTTCAGCCTGTAAGCCTGCTTTTTGCATAATGCTTTTTTTTCATATAATAGTTCTTCCAAACCCCAAGTTTAATTTAACCTCGGTGACTACATCTATCATCCATGACAATATCTCACTCTCTTGAATCTTCAATTTGAGTGACCTCTTCATACCCCTTTGATTCAATACTATCTGTTAACAACAAATAACGCAGAGAAGGAGAATACTTTTGTATAGGTCTCGTGATTCTGTTTGACCTCCGGACTTCAGTAGTAGGTGACTGAGGAACTTCTCGTGCTTTATCAGATTGAACACTTCTTTCTCCATCTTCATGATTATCAATGTCTTTATCTTAACATACTTGGACTCTTTAGAAGTAACATGCATGCAATCCTGAGTTTTGCTTCAGTCTTTGTCCATCATCATTTCATTGAAAGCAACATCCCTACTGCTGATGTGTTTTTTATTATGATAATCTCATAATTTGTACCTAAATTCATCTGAGTCATACCTAATGAAAGTAAAATTAATATATTTGAATCAAGTTTACTTTTGGACCCCGTATCAACTTGAACATATGCATAATAACCAAATACATTTAAGTGACAGATTTACCTCTTTGTCATTCCAGATTGCTTCATGTAAGTTTTTCTTCAAAGGTATGACATACCATAATTGATTAGATAAATAATTTTGTTTACTTCTTCTGCCCAAAATTGCTTTGGTAAGTCTGCATGCAATCTCATACTCATATCATGCTCTATGATAGTTTTATTTATGTAATCAGATTCACTATTATGTTGTGGTGTCCTTGGAATAACAAACTCATGCCTGATGCCCTCCAATGCACAGTAACTCTTGAACTTTAATTAAGATACTCACCATCATTATGTGGTCTGTGATGCTTTGGTCTCGAGTCTAATTTATTCTCTACCATGACCTTCCACTTCTTAAACACCTCAAATAAATCATATTTATATTTTAAGAACTAAACTCATATCTTTATGGTGTGATCATCAATGAAAGTGACAAATTAGTGAGAATCTCTAATGGATTGAACTAGAGTAGGACCCCATATGCCAATATGCACTAACTTTAGCTTATGTGACCTCACCGTTAACCTGTCTTTGGAGAAAGAATTTTTCTTCTGCTTTTCATACATATTATGTTTAGAGAAGTCTAAACCTATAGACTTCAAAACTTGAAGTTTATTCTTAGAAAATAGGGACTTAATATATTTCTCATTCATATGACCAAGTTTGTGGTGCTAAAGACGTTCATCAATCTTGGTTACAACAACATCAATAGATTTTGTGATACCGGAACTAATTAGAAAATAAGCGGAAACAAAAGCAACTTTTATTTGTATGATTACAACACAACACAAATGTTTAGGGGAACTACAACAACAAACCAATCTCCGGCAAGGATCGGATGAAAAGATTGAGAGCGGTGGAGGCATCAACGAAGTGGTAAGGGAAAAGGGGAATGGTGGGAGACTGTCAGATATGTTTGAAGGGTGGTTGGTGGCTGGTTTGGAGTTTTGGATAGTGGGATGATAGGGAAAGCTGCAGGGAAGGGTGTTGGGTGATGGCGAGGTGAGCCGGACAACATGGAGAACTATTGTAGGGGGCCCGACAGGCTACAAGGGGTGGTTGAGAGAGTTGGACAGGAAGGCTAGCAGCAGGTTGAGGGGAATAAGGTGTTGATAGGAGGATTGAAAAGGTTGAACAACAAGGCAGTGGCAGATATACATCACCACCTCGGAGTAAGATGTAACTGTAGTACCACCATCTCCTCGGATATAACCCTAGAATAGAAAGAACAGTTCTGCAATGGAATATGAAAATAACACAACAAGAAAACTAACCCTGACAAGCAAAACAACACATATATAATAGCTGATAGATAAATTAAGAATGAAAGATTTTCTCCTTTGGGCGGCCACCATAAAGGAAAGGAGGAAGAAGCCATAACAGGGAAATAAGGTAGGAGTGGAAAGGAAAATAGCGAAAGGAGGTACAAGCTGCAAATCCTGCATGTAGAAGGTTGACCAATCCAGCAGAAGACTGGACTGGATCCTCTCTAGGCCAGTTCGTGACCCGCTTGCATCCTGCTCGCCTGTCGCATCCCGCACGCATCCCAGCTTCACGTCATTCTGTTATTTCATTGATTAGGTAAACAGTGCTTCAATGTTGCCCTGAGGCATCACAATTGTCTTCTAGGTCAACTCCATGAGTCACCTGTGAAAGAAGTCACATACCCTGACTTAGAACATGTCTAACTTCAATGAGCTTCCTGACTGCTCTTTTTAAAAACTTAGTATCAACATTACTCTTTCGTATAATATTGCAGGCTTTGCTATCTCACTCATTCTGAGTGTTGTTCTTAAAGACCTATTTGTTGGGACATGCATAAAAAGTGGCAACTGAATCTACTATTCAAGATTCAATATTAACTTGAGACAGAACTAGAGAATCACCTTGGATTTCACTTGTGAAGACATTTATAGAGAGATTTCTGTCTTGGCCTCTATCACTAGTTTTGTAGGCCTTATTTAAATGAGATTTCTTTCCATAGTTTTAACATTCACCTTTGTCATTTTATTTTTTTAACCTGGACTTTCCTCTTCTGGGCTTAAATTTGTCTGTGCCTGTATTTTTGTCCAGATTTTTTTTTCCTTTCTCAACTTTTAATGTAGAACTTAAACATTTAAGGCTTGTTGCATTTTTGTGAATCTCTTCATTCAACATTAGCCTCACGATGTAATCAAAGTTTAACTTCATATTACCTGAAGAGTTGCTTATAGTTCTGGCTAGTCCACCATTGCTATCTGACATTAAAGATAGAATTGACAGTGTCCTGACATCATCATCAAATTTGATGCCCACAGAATACAATCGGTTTGTCACAGTGTTGAAATTAGTCAAATGTTCAGTCATTGAACTCCATTTCATCATCTTCATGTTGAATAATCTCTTCATCAGAAAAATTTGTTACGTGGGCGCTAAGCCTAAGGAAAAATTTGTCTTTTGTATGCCTAAGGTAAATTTAGTCATTTATTATTATGATTGTTTGGTATAAATAGTCTTGTTATGTTTAGGGTTAAATTTTTGCAAGAGATTGAGTTGTGAGTCTTAGGTTTACGTCTTGGGAGAGACTTTCTATCTTTCGAATTGTAGGAATTAGGAGAGATCGCCTACCTCTCGAATTGTAGGTGTTTATCTTATGTATATATGTGAGTTGATTGGATTATTGAAGAAAATATTCTTGTTTACCCTAACTTCTGTAAATTTTCAAGTCGATTTCGATGTCAGATCGTATTGGTATCAGAGCAACAGTTCTGGGAATAAGAGCTCAGAATTGTTATACAGTTGCAATTTAAGCTTTTAGGGAAGGCAACAACGGGCTCGCGGCTCACTGAAGAAGGCAATGAAGGGATTGCGGCTTACATAAGACAATAGATCGTGACGTGGGGAAGAATCACGACATAACTAGGATAGGAACTCACCTCCTTCCGCTCCATACTAGTGCAAAGCAGTTGCGACTATGACTACAAGATCACAGCTCATAGGGACCAGCCACAGCTTTTCTCCCCGCAATCATAGCTTGTGGGGAAGGCGACAAAGGAATCATGTCTTCTTTTGTGAAGATCAATGACATCAACGAAATCACGGTGTATAAAGATCCTCAACTCACGATCTCTTCTGTTTTAGCACCTTCTACTTGATAGGATCGCGATCAGACATGGTCTGGGAAGGCAACGATTGGGAAGCAGTGAACAAAGACCAAAAACTCCCATTCCTCTCCTCCTCTCGTGCCTTCTACGCGATCCAGTCTTGATCAGAGCTAGCTAGGGAATGTATAAGTATGGACTGGCTACAAAGACCCAAAGCTCCATTTTTCTCTGCCTTACGTGTCGTGTACATGTTATATCATGACCAAAGCTATTTGGGAAGGTAGAAACGGGTAGGCAGCTTATTGAGACCCAAAAATTGCAATTTTCTTTTCCTCACATGCGATACAATCGCGATCTGTAGTGCCCCGTGTAACTTGGAAGCATCGACATTTACCATGAGAGTACGTGGAAGCTGTTGATTAGATTTCATCATTNCGATGCCCAACACCCGCCTCCGTTAATCTTTTTCCAACCCGAGAACTCCATAACAACCTTGCTTCTTCTCAGACGAAACCCCATTCCTGCCAGCTATTTCCATGGTCCTTGCCTGCTCACTGGGAGTACTTGTTCGTGTCCTCCTTTGAGTTCCGCGACATCTTCGTCTGCCTTCTTCTGCTTAGTTTGCGACATCTTCGATCCACAGTGGAGTCAAAGGAAACCTGCTGCTTCTCTGCCCTAGCCGTGATCTTCTTGTCGCCTCTGCCCTAGCCACGGTCTTCTCGCCGCCTCTGCCCCAGCGTGATCTTCCCAGATCACCGACGATTCTCTCTACCGCAATTAAAATTTGCCTCCTGAGTCGCGCAATCCATCGCTGCAGCACTTCCCTAGTGACAACTCAGCTTGCCGCGCCACTTCGCCACTTCGCCACTTCGCCGCTTCGCCACTTCGCCACTTCGCCGCTTCGCCACTTTGTCACTTCGTCGCGTCGTCTTTGCCCTAGCTATGACTCTCCTCGTCAACCTGCAATCTCCTCGTCAAGGGACATAGCCGCAATCTCCTCGTCCCTTCAACACTTCTTGTCAACCTACGATCTCCTCGTCAAGGGACATAGCTGTGATCTCCTCTCCTCCTTGCGCCTCTGCCCTAGTTGCGACTCTCCTCATCAACCGTCGTCTTTTCCCTAGCTGCGGCTCTCCTCCCTCGCACCAACCTTAAAGCTCTGGTCCTCTCTTACCTGAAATCATCGAGGAAGGTACCGAATATGTTTGAGCAGCTGCTGATATTCACAAGAGGCGGACACATCTTATGGAATTGCAAGGAGCTCAACAACGCCATCAGGGGATCTCCAATCATGCTTTCTTTTTAAGCTTTTTGCCACCTCTAGTTGTGGCGTTGGTTTGGTATCTTCTTCTTCTTGTTCTCTACTCTTCCATTGAAGCACAAGGTGGAAAAGAAGAAGTATGTCTTGAAGAATATCAGACTTGATCGATAGACAGATAGATGTCGCAGGTCTGTTCGTCAAGAGATGAAACTTATTTTGAAGTATAAAATCCATTCATTGTGGAATTCAATATTTATTGGGTTGAAAAGGACTGTTATGTTTATATTATTATTCGTCTGATTCAGATCTTCTTCGCTAAACATCGCTGCTTTTGTGGTATCTTCGACTGCTTCTTACGCTTCGCTTTCGTCCACTTAAGCTTCTGCTTTGACACTCCTTAGATCGATGGCTTTGACTTCGACAAACCAAAGATTTTAGGTTTCGGCATTCACGGCTTCGACATCTTGGCTTCAACACTTTTGGCGTGAAAATCAGGGAACAAATCGTCCTTGTCGTCATAGGAAAAATCAATTGCAATTGGATCATGACGCAGATCCTGCTTGTAGGCTATGATCGATAACATATAGATTTTATAATTAGATCCTATTTGTGGGCTATGATCGGTAGCAATTGGATCAGGACACAAATCCTATTTGTAGGTTAAGATTGATAGCATCTGGATCGTGTAATTGGATCATATTTGTGGGCTATGATTGGTAGCATTTGGATCAGGACACGGATCCTACTTGTAGGCTATAATCGATAGCATCTGAATCATGTAACTAGATCCTATTTGTGGGTTATGATTGGTAGCATTTGGATCGTGTAACTGGAAGCGAATCCTTCTTGTGGCTATGATTCAAATTTCTGGAAGCGGATAAATGATTTCTTGTTTTTCTTTGCTCAAATCATGTTATGGTTCAGGAGTTATCTCCGATGCTTCGACATTCTCGGCTTTGACACCTTCTGCTTCGGCACTCACGGCTTGAGGATTTTTGATCTTGACAGTGTTATTAGTTTCTTGTTGGCAAATTGATGCTCCTAATCAGTCAGCATCAATTTTAGACAGCTAAATTAGGAATTTTCTATAATTAGGAGCTTTCTTTTTTAAATTATTTCCAATATCTTTATTCTGATTTTTTTCTTTTTTAGCTGAATATTTAGATTAGAAATATGTATTTTTAAGTTACCTAAAATAGATTATGCATTTTATTTTGTACGTAAAATAAATTGTAAGAATATTATTTAATAGAATGAAAGCAAAGGGCAAAGGTATTGAGCCTATTCAGATTTCAGCGTATTTTCCTCAAAACTTTGTTAGAGTCGGGACTTTTGAGTTAGAATTATTGAATGTTATGGAGCAATTGAGATGGGATTTTTTTCAGCTTCACTCCTTAATGATGGTGATCAAATCCTAGTTTGATAGCAGTGATCCTCCATCAGTATTCTCAATTTCATTGGCCATTTGGTGTTTGCTCTGTTACCATTTTTTGGCTACTTCCCTCAATGCTAGTTTGGTGTCAAAACAAATTGATCTTGGACGAAGCAATTAGGGTACCTCTGGCTAACCAAATTCTTAATTTTTGGCTTCTGTTTGCATATTATTGGGTTTTGATTACAGTAGTTATGGCTTCTTGTAGTCTCGTCATTCGAACAAAATTTTAATATGGGATATGTTTAATGGGTACTTCTATTTGGGCTTTTATTGTAAGGCAACTAAGAAGGGAGATCTTGATTTCTCGATTGCTTATGTTTTCTTTATTGAGATTATTGGATGTCCCCTCCTAAGCATTCCTCTGCATCCTTGAAGTTTTTTTAATTGCTTTTAATGGGCATTAATGACCTCATTTGCTATGAGATGGGCTTTAACATAGTGGGCAAGCTCACTATAAGAGTGAACAATGACCCATATTAATGATGAGTTGAAAGAACTAGCGTGAAGACCTTTAAAGAAAACTCATTCAAGCAGTGTCTTTTTGATTTTGGCGGGCCTCTGTGAAAAAAATTTGAATGTATTTTTTTTGTGTCTTTCATTATGCCAAATTCTAGAGAAGTAGGAGAAATTATTGATAATACTTTGGTTTGTGATGAACTCCACTACAAAAAGGTTAGAGTTTAGTGAAGTTGATCATCTCACCTGAGAGGGAGTGGAACCAGGCATGGGCTTGTTCCTTAGAGTGGTAAGAGTAGACTAAGCAGATGAGTGCATTGGAGGATCACTGAATGTGTATGATTGTCTTGTAATGGTTGATGTGTTCTTAGGATTCAGATAGAAGCCAAAGCTCTTGTCAAATGGGTTGTTGAAGGATAGCATCAATCAGAGGCAAAGACATCTGAAATTCACTTTGAGAAGGAACTTGACTTTAGTCCTCCAATGAAATTCTTCCCTAAACAAATGGTAGAGGTCATCTCAAATGTCGTCATGAGAGGTATTTGTGAGGTGATGGGTGAAGTTTACATCAGTTACAGGAGGATTGAATGATGGGTGGGACTTGGTTTTGCAAGAGGGCATCACTTGAGTGTCTTTGACATACCAACCCCTATGTGCAGTTGATCTCGGAGGGGGTAAATTCTCATTATATTGTGATGATGTGGATGGTGAGTTTCCTCCCAACGATTTAAGGATCTCAGTTTAACACTCCCACTATTGTGTTCTTCAAGGAACAAGCCTGAAGTACTATTGTCGATAGGATTTCATCTATCACAATTGAAAGGAGAAGAGATCTTGCATATCTAGTTGAAGACTATTTCTTGGGGTGATGAGAATTGGTGCGGGAGGCTCCATTGTTGAGGGTGTTGCTCTTATTTGTCACTAGAAGTATTATCAATAATTAGTCAGATATAAAATGTGCGAGGCTTTTCATACATGGCCCCAAATTGTTGCTGCTTTAATAATTGCTTTCATATGGGAGAGTTTCTTGTGTTATAGTTAGAGCCCACAAGCGATAATATCTTTTACAGGATAAAACTTGAAAAGGAAAAAATAAGAGGACTTAGTCTGTTGAAGCAATTCTATTATGTATGTTGAAGTTACAAAGATCCATTCTTCTCTACAATTACAGAATGCAAGATTACAATGTTTGAAGTATAAAGAATTTCTCCTTCAATTGTGGTGGAGAGTACTAGAAGGTATTTGAGCTCTTGCATTGACAATAAACGTTGATATAGATTAATGTTGCTAAAGAGCTGTGACAACTGCATATTTTAGTTGACGAATGATAGCGAATGTTAGGGTTGGATGCCAACATGGCAAGTTGAGTGTGTCGGGATGTAAATTTAGGATATGATTGATTCACAATAAAAAACACGTGGAAAAACACACTAATTCGATAGTTCAGAACAATAAATTGAACAGAAGTGCACAACATGGAAATTCAAAAAGAAGCACAAATAGATTTAACATGAAAAAAAACTTGAGAACGGGAAAAAACAAAAAGTCACACCAAACCAAAATTCATTATGAAAGGAGAATAGTACAAAATTACATCACTCAGATTCACTCTCTACACCACTGGAACTTAGAGCAATTCACAGTCCTCTCTTGATCTGATAAAAGAAAGCACTCATTGAAATTCACTTTCTCGACACAGGCACTACTTCGCACCCGTTATGCACCGTCGAGAATACATTGTGAGAGTATATTATCCTTGACGTGCTAAAACTTACTAGGACGTAAGTTGGCTGTATAACATAGGTAGACGTGTCAAGTAGTATGCAGTTAAAAAGTATCGCGTATCGATCCCACGAGGAAATAGCTAAGAAATATTATGATGGACGAATCTCTAGTTTACTAAACTTTTAAACTTAGTTTAGCGTGATCACTAACAAGATGATTTTTTAAAATCTCACTTAAAGGATAATACAAAAGATAACGTGTTAAAAAAAACGAAAAACAGTGACAGATAAATCTTACTGTTCTTTATGGTATGTGAGGCTCACACCTCTGTTATTTAAGTAATGTGGTGATTCATGATTTTCCTAGACTTTTCTCAACATGATTGTTGTCAACAGGGACAGAAAGTCCTTATGTCTATGCCTAGGTCAACAAAATGCTAGAATCCATGTTGAGACTCTCTCAATCCCCAGGCCAAGAAACCTTTTTATAATGACAAAAACAGATTTGTATAATTGGGTTTACATTAAGGATTTAAAATAGGCATCTAAACCTTCCAAATCCATCATTAGGGACAAAATAGGCAAAAAATCGCGCAAATCCAAGTTTTGGACGTCCACGACGTGGTCACGCCATACCCAGTGTGGTCACGCCAGCTCCCGGTGTGGTCACGCCAGCTCCCGGTGTGGTCACATCCAAACAGTGGTTTGTTTGACACTTTATATACTCACCGTCTTGCATGAAGCTGTCAATCCTCCTGTATTGCTGCTTGGGGCCTATTTTAAGTCTTAGAGTTAACCTGTAGATCAAGTCTTCTTTCCCTAAATCCTTATACCCATTCAATTGCATCATACATAGTTTCGTTTTTAGATTTACGTAAGAAGATTGTCTTTACATCCATCTGCTCTAGATATAAATTTTGTTCTATTACTAAGCTCAGCATAATACTGACATTTGTCATATTTACTACATGATAGAATTTTAGTGTAGTTCACACATTTCTGTTGTTGAATCATTACACAACAGTCTTGACTTGTAACGTCTGCTATTTTTTTATTCACTTTTCAGCCTGTAAGCCTGCTTTTTGCATAATGCTTTTTTTTCATATAATAGTTCTTCCAAACCCCAAGTTTAATTTAACCTCGGTGACTACATCTATCATCCATGACAATATCTCACTCTCTTAAATCTTCAATTTGAGTGACCTCTTCATACCCCTTTGATTCAATACTATCTGTTAACAACAAATAACGCAGAGAAGGAGAATACTTTTGTATAGGTCTCGTGATTCTGTTTGACCTCCGGACTTCAGTAGTAGGTGACTGAGGAACTTCCCGTGCTTTATCAGATTGAACACTTCTTTCTCCATCTTCATGATTATCAATGTCTTTATCTTAACATACTTGGACTCTTTAGAAGTAACATGCATGCAATCCTGAGTTTTGCATCAGTCTTTGTCCATCATCATTTCATTGAAAGCAACATCCCTACTGCTGATGTGTTTTTTATTATGATAATCCCATAATTTGTACCCAAATTCATCTGAGTCATACCTAATGAAAGTAAAATTAATATATTTGAATCAAGTTTACTTTTGGACCCCGTATCAACTTGAACATATGCATAACAACCAAATACATTTAAGTGACAGATTTACCTCTTTGTCATTCCAGACTGCTTCATGTAAGTTTTTTCTTCAAAGGTATGACATACCATAATTGATTAGATAAGTAATTTTGTTTACTTCTTCTGCCCAAAATTGTTTTGGTAAGTCTGCATGCAATCTCATACTCATATCATGCTCTATGATAGTTTTATTTATGTAATCAGATTCACTATTATGTTGTGGTGTCCTTGGAATAGCAAACTCATGCCTGATGCCCCTCCAATGCACAGTAACTCTTGAACTTTAATTAAGATACTCACCATCATTATGTGGTCTGTGATGCTTTGGTCTCGAGTCTATCTTATCCTCTACCATGACCTTCTACATCTTAAACACCTCAAATAAATCATATTTATATTTTAAGAACTAAACTCATATCTTTATGGTGTGATCATCAATGAAAGTGACAAATTAGTGAGAATCTCTGATGGATTGAACTAGAGTAGGACCCAATATGCCAATATGCACTAACTTTAGCTTCTGTGACCTCACCATTAACCTGTCTTTGGAGAGAGAATTTTTCTTCTGCTTTTCATACATATTATGTTTAGAGAAGTCTAAACCTATAGACTTCAAAACGTGAAGTTTATTCTTAGAAAATAGGGACTTAATATATTTCTCATTCATATGACCAAGTTTGTGGTGCCAAAGACGTTCATCAATCTTGGTTACAACATCAATAGATTTTGTGATACCAGAACTAATTAGAAAACAAGAGGAAACAAAAGCAACTTTTATTTGTATGATTACAACACAACACAAATGTTTAGGGGAACTACAACAACAAACCAATCTCCGGCAAGGATCGGATGAAAAGATTGAGAGCGGTGGAGGCATCAACGAAGTGGTAAGGGAAAAGGGGAATGGTGGGAGACTGTCAGATATGTTTGAAGGGTGGTTGGTGGCTGGTTTGGAGTTTTGGATAGTGGGATGATAGGGAAAGCTCCAGGGAAGGGTGTTGGGTGATGGCGAGGTGAGCCGGACAACAAGGAGAACTATTGTAGGGGGCCCGACAGGCTACAAGGGGTGGTTGAGAGGGTTGGACAGGAAGGCTAGCAGCAGGTTGAGGGGAATAAGGTGTTGATAGGAGGATTGAAAAGATTGAACAACAAGGCAGTGGCAGATATACATCACCACCTCGGAGTAAGATGTAACTGTAGTACCACCATCTCCTCGGATATAACCCTAGAATAGAAAGAACAGTTCTGCAATGGAATATGAAAACAACACAACAAGAAAACTAACCCTGACAAGCAAAACAACACATATATAATAGCTGATAGATAAATTAAGAATGAAAGATTTTCCCCTTTGGGCGGCCACCATAAAGGAAAGGAGGAAGAAGCCATAACAGGGAAATAAGGTAGGAGTGGAAAGGAAAATAGCGAAAGGAGGCGCAAGCTGCAAATCCTGCATGTAGAAGGTTGACCAATCCAGCAGAAGACTGGACTGGATCCTCTCTAGGCCAGTTCGTGACCCGCTTGCATCCTGCTCGCCTGTCGCATCCCGCACGCATCCTAGCTTCACGTCATTCTGTCATTTCATTGATTAGGTAAACAGTGCTTCAATGTTGCCCTGAGGCATCACAATTGTCTTCTAGGTCAACTCCATGAGTCACCTGTGAAAGAAGTCACATACCCTGACTTAGAACATGTCTAACTTCAATGAGCTTCCTGACTGCTCTTTTTAAAAACTTAGTATCAACATTACTCTTTCGTATAATATTGCAGGCTTTGCTATCTCACTCATTATGAGTGTTGTTCTTAAAGATCTATTTGTTGGGACATGCATAAAAAGTGGCAACTGAATCTACTATTCAAGATTCGATATTAACTTGAGATAAAACCAGGGAATCACCTTGGATTTCACTTGTGAAGACATTTATAGAGAGATTTCTGTCTTGGCCTCTATCACTAGTTTTGTAGACCTTATTTAAATGAAATTTCTTTCCATAATTTTAACATTCACCTTTGTCATTTTATTTTTTTAACCTGGACTTTCCTCTTCTGGGCTTAAATTTGTCTGTGCCTGTATTTTTGTCCAGATTTTTTTTTCCGTTCTCAACTTTTAACGTAGAACTTAAACATTTAAGGCTTCTTGCATTTTTGTGAATCTCTTCATTCAACATTAGCCTCACGATGTAATCAAAGTTTAACTTCATATTACCTGAAGAGTTGCTTATAGTTCTGGCTAGTCCACCATTGCTATCTGACATTAAAGATAGAATTGACAGTGTCCTGACATCATCATCAAATTTGATGCCCACAGAATACAATCGGTTTGTCACAGTGTTGAAATTAGTCAAATGTTCAGTCATTGAACTCCATTTCATCATCTTCATGTTGAATAATCTCTTCATCAGAAAAATTTGTTACGTGGGCGCTAAGCCTAAGGAAAAATTTGTCTTTTGTATGCCTAAGGTAAATTTAGTCATTTATTATTATGATTGTTTGGTATAAATAGTCTTGTTATGTTTAGGGTTAAATTTTTGCAAGAGATTGAGTTGTGAGTCTTAGGTTTAGGTCTTGGGAGAGAGTTTCTACCTTTCAAATTGTAGGAATTAGGAGAGATCGCCTACCTCTCGAATTGTAGGTGTTTATCTTATGTATATATGTGAGTTGATTGGATTATTGAAGAAAATATTCTTGTTTACCCTAACTTCTGTAAAATTTCAAGTCGATTTCGATGTCAGATCGTATTGGTATCAGAGCAACAGTTCTGGGAATAAGAGCTCAGAATTGTTATACAGTTGCAATTTAAGCTTTTAGGGAAGGCAACAACGGGCTCGCGGCTCACTGAAGAAGGCAATGAAGGGATTGCGGCTTACATAAGACAATAGATCGTGACGTGGGGAAGAATCACGACATAACTAGGATAGGAACTCACCTCCTTCAGCTCCATACTAGTGCAAAGCAGTTGCGACTATGACTACAAGATCACAGCTCATAGCGACCAGCCACAGCTTTTCTCCCCGCAATCATAGCTTGTGGGGAAGGCGACGAAGGAATCATGTCTTCTTCTGTGAAGATCAACGACATCAACGAAATCACGGTGTATAAAGATCCTCAACTCACTATCTCTCCTATTTTAGCGCCTTCTACTTGATAGGATCGCGATCAGACATGGTCTGGGAAGGCAACGATTGGGAAGCAGTGAACAGAAATCAAAAACTCCCATTCCTCTCCTCCTCTCGTGCCTTCTACGCGATCTAGTCTTGTCAGAGCTAGCTAGGGAATGTATAAGTATGGACTGGCTACAAAGACCCAAAGCTCCATTTTTCTCTGCCTTACGTGTCGTGTACATGTTATATCATGACCAAAGCTATTTGGGAAGGCAGAAACGGGGAGGCAGCTTATTGAGACCCAAAAATTGCAATTTTCTTTTCCTCACATGCGATACAATCGCGATCTGTAGTGCCCCGTGTAACTTGGAAGCATCGACATTTACCATGAGAGTACGTGGAAGCTGTTGATTAGATTTCATCATTCAGTAGTTTCTCTTGCGTGATCTAAAATATTTCTAGTAGAAAAGACGACCAAGAAAATAGAGGCGTGGGAGAAGAAGTCAGAGGAAGAGACGAGTCAAATCAGAACCGGGATGGAAGAATGTTTGCCATAAAGGAGGATAGTTTTCGTCCATAGAAAGGCAAATGGAGGATGGATTTGAGAGCATAGGAGAAATACGAGAGATGATGAAAAGCTCATAGAAATGCAGTCCAATGCCACGCCGATCGCTCCAGTTGCAAACCCTAACCAAGGGTTGATCATGGAATCCTTGGCCAGGTCAAAAGGGAAGGAGATCGAACAAGAAGACAATGAGGAAGACATCATTTACCAAGAAGAGCACCCCCTAGGACTGTGAGAGGAGGGGGAGTAGAGAATTCCGAGGGAGGGGGATGGGCCGAAAATTCGAGGAGGGATGGTGTAAAGGGTATGGAAGAACATGAGGAAGGAGGAAATCACGAGTTGGGTATGCTTAAGATCGGAGGAGGGAGTTCCACCTTAGATACATGGGGGAAAATACTGGATGAAGACTAAGTTGGGGTGGAGATATTAGAGTTAAGAAGTTGAAGATACTGATCTTCGAGGGGGAAGATGTGGGTGTATCGAGCGGAACGATACTTCACGGTGAATTGGTTAGATGGGTAGGAGAAACTCATGGTGGCAAGATTGTGTTTGGAGGGGAAGACCTTAGCCTGGTTTCAGTGGAAGGAGGCTAGATTCCCAATTCGGTTGTTGGATGAATTTAAGGATTGTTTGTTGGAGCGTTTCTGAGCCATTCGGGAAGGAGACATACACGAGCAATTCTATGCCTTGACTCAGGAGGGGATGATCATGGAATTCAGGAAGAGATTTAAACTATTGTTGGGACGACAGTGGGGGATTTTTGAAGTAGGAATGGAGGGAAATTTCATTAAGGGTTTAAAGCCCGATATACTTGCAACACTCCAACTACTAAGACTGGGGATTAAAGGAGATGATGGAGCTAGCCTAGATGTTGGAAGACAAGAACCAGATGATGAGAACCAATAGGAACAACAAAGTTGGAGTGTCGTACGGAACTACTGCAACCACGACGATGCCTAAAGTTCACACAGTGTAAGTCGAGAGGGAGGCTGCACCGGACACGAATAATGGAGCCTCTGAAGTAGTTATCTTTGTACATTGCATATGATTGGTACATTGCATATGATGAAGGGATGGGACATCTGAAGTAGTTATCTTTGTGTCAAAAACCTGCTGCAACCTCTTCATCTTAGATTGTCCTTACTCTTATTGGTGGAAAATTAAGTAGTTGACACTAATCATATTTTCGTCTCTTCATAATGATGCGGATACTGCTGTCTGTCTGAATTGAAACATGGCTTTGTGATTTTTTTTTTTTTAAAATTATTTGTATTTTCAATTGCTTTATGCATATTTTTGTATCAGGCCATATAGATATTCCTCTTTTTTACCCATGTTAGTGCAGATTTTAAACCCGGAGAGCCAGTAATAGATTGGAATACTAGAAAACGAGTGGCCTTAGGCACAGCTCGTGGACTGGAGTACCTTCATGAGCACTGCAATCCCAAGATTATTCATCGTGATGTAAAAGCTGCTAATGTGTTACTTGATGAAGATTTTGAAGCTGTTGTTGGGGACTTCGGTTTAGCCAAACTGGTGGATGTGAGGAAGACTTCTGTGACAACTCAGGTTCGAGGGACTATGGGCCACATAGCTCCTGAATATCTGTCCACAGGGAAATCATCAGAGAGGACTGATGTTTTTGGTTATGGGATCATGCTGCTTGAACTTGTCACAGGTCAGCGAGCCATAGATTTTTCACGCTTAGAGGGGGAAGATGATGTATTACTCTTGGATCATGTAAATTCCTTTATCCTCTACCTTTTTAATTTTCTGAAATTTCATTGGTGGTTCTAAGGCTATTTGTTTGCTCATTTTGGTGTCTGTTTTTGCTTCATTTTATTTGTTTTCTTTATTTTACTTGAATTTCTTAGGAAACATTAGCTTAATAGTGAAAATGATGAATTGCAATGTGAAGTGAATGTTTTGTTCTAAATATTCTGGTGGTTTGAGATTTGAAAATTGAATGAGAATTTATATGGATTTGATTAATTTTTTGGTGACGCTAGCGTTGTCAAAACAGGTTTGTGGGTTGGATTCGGGTTTGATCTGAACCTGATTTAAATATTAAATGAATTAGAAAGTCCAACTCAAACCTGACTTGCCTTCAACCTATTGACATAAACATGGCATATATAACTCATTTAATATAAGGCACAACGACACCTATCTGGGTCAATTTTAGGTCAATTTAGATCCTAGCGAGTGTCAATTTTGGGTTAGTGGGTTTTTTCTGGTCAATTTTTTTTTGGTAGGTCAACCTGAATCTGACTTGAAAGACTTAATGGGTTATAATTTCTAACTCAAACCCGACCTGAAAATTACTCGGCCAACACAAACTTAGATTTTTCTTAGTAGGTTCTGGTCAAGTTGGCATGTTGAGTCAATTATTGACACCCCTAATGATGAGGTTTCTTAACTGATAATAAGGCTAATTATGAAATGCTAACTTTTATTCACTTCTCTCCTTCCGCACGTCAACAGGTCAAAAAATTGGTGCGAGAAAAGCGTCTTGAATCCATTGTCGATCGTAATTTGAACAAGAGCTACAATGTTGAGGAAGTGGAGAAGATGATCCAGGTGGCTCTCCTGTGCACCCAGGCAACCCCGGAAGATCGTCCGTCAATGTCCGAGGTGGTTCGGATGCTCGAAGGGGAGGGCTTGTCTGAGAGATGGGAGGAATGGCAGCAGGTCGAGGTCAATAGGAGGCAAGAGTATGAAATGCTTCAGAGGAGATTTGATTGGGGTGATGATTCCATAAATAACCAGGATGCGATTGAGCTGTCTGGTGGAAGATGAGTTGCTTGTGTTTTTAGTCAGGATTCATGTTGCAGATTTTGCATCTGTAAGATATTTCATTAAGTTGGTTTTGTGTAAAATAAAAAGTGTAATTCCATTATCAACCTGATATTATTTGTGGATTTTATTTTTAAGGCCTTTATATTTGCCGGGTTTTAATATGTATTTTTTGTACATATTGATGAAATCAAGCTTTACTGAAGTTTGCTAGAGAGTTTCAATATGTAATTTTTATGCATATTGATGTGAGGTCATAACTATAATTTTGGTATGTAGATAATTTCAAGTTTAATTAAATACATTAGCTACTTATGCATGTAAAATTAAAGTTCAATTCAACTATAAGTTTTCTTACATCAAAGTTCAGGGAATTATAAATTTAATACAAATGCTTTAAATTTAAGTACTACATAGAAAAGAAGGAAGAGGCATTTGCCTCCAGCACTTAAATTTTATGTATTTACATATCCAACACTTAAATTTTATGTATTTACATATCCAACACTTAAATTATACCTTATACATCAATAACACATATATTTCATGTATCATAAAAAATATCATCATTTAATCTAAAAAACAAATGAAATGAATCTCTTATGCTAAAAATTGAAGCTTAGGTGTTAGATATGTAAAAACATAAGAATTGAGTGATATCTATGTAATTTTTCTTTACAAAAACAGATATTTTTGCTTTCTATAAATGAAAGATTTAAATGCATGTCACTCAATATTTATTTATTTACATATTTAACAATTAAACTTTAATTTTTACATGTATACAACTTTTTTATACCTGAAATGGTGTATTTTACCTTTTTAAGTGATTTTTTTGATGTGATATGAAAGATTTGAGTGGTATAAATGTAAAAATGGAAATAGTTGTTAGATATGTAAATATATAGAAAAGGGTTTTATGTATGTAAATGGCCCTTCATAAAAATAACGCAAAATTTTTTAAATAGCATTTTTTAAAAATTTATTATTTTAAATCAATAAACATTTTAAGTAGACTAAATCACCACATCACGTATCAATTGTGATTCCTCGATGGCAAAATTGTGTGTGCGCGTGTGTGTGTGATCATTTCATTTTATTAAACAAAAAAAATCGAAGCTTGTTCGATTCGAAGCCCTTCAATGCCCAATATTGTGCTTTACCTTTGAGAGCTAGCTCCCCATGTTTCTCCGTCGAAACATCGTCGTAGAAGCAACCAACGTCATAGGACCTCTGTCAAATCACCGACAACAAAGCTATTCAAAGCCCTTTCACGATGTAGTACATTATCTAAATGAAACCAAATGCCCACTTATAAGAGCCCAACCAAACGCCCAGGAAAGTGCCTAATAAAGAGCTGACTCAAGACCCATCACAACAGTCCTATCAAGAAGAAATATTTGAAGTTGTGTTTTGTTATTAATACTTTCAATTTTTAGAATGTTTGAATTTTTAAACTTGAAGGCTTTTATGGTTGGTCATAAAAAATAATAAATTAGGAAGGTGGTTAGCACCTTACTCTATTAATGGCCACCCACCACTCCTCAAAATTTCCTCCTCATTTTATTAACTTTTTATCTTTATATTCCTTATAATATGACTGATATGTAATGCTTTTAATCAGTTGTTGAATAAAATATTTGAGTGAGAACTTTCTCTCTCATTGATTGGTACTTCGTGGCATCAAGTGTTCTTTCGTTAGTGAGATTAGGTTTTTTTTCTTGCATTTTTTTTAAGTTATTCATTAATCCTCCATAACACTTGCTTTATATTTTTTTACCACTCTTTTACCCACATTCTAAACTTCTTATTAAATTTAAAAAAAAAAAAGTAAAGATTGACAATCATTCAAAACCCCTATTTATAGCTCTTGGCCAAGAAAGAGCATATTGAGGCCTGGTCTTATTCCCAAATACTTAACACTATTGTAAACCAATCCAAAAAAAACCATCTACTCCAGAACATACGTACACATGATAAACTAACCACCAATAAACATTTCTAGCCATTTATTCAATCTTTAGCTACTTTTCCAAAGAGATATTTCATATCAACCCAAATTAGTCTAATCTAGACTAGTTTTGGTATTTTAGCCATCATTTTCTCCTAAAAATTTTAACATTGTAATAAAACCTTCACATAACATTTTTAGACCTAACACCAAACATCAAATACAAATTTTAGTACTTTATCTCATCAAAAGGGCACCCACTTCCGACATATTTGGTATCATAGTGAACTTGGGAAGAAGCTTATTTGGTTAGAGCTTTCAGACATCTAAGAAGAAATTCTTGTGGTGGACTTCTATCTACGAGATTTTGAGTTACTTCACAAAGTTTGAGGTTAGTGAATTTCTTCTAATAATAGTTTTTTTTCTTTTAATAGTTCAGATATCTAGTATATTACTTGTAAGACTATGATGTAAGCCTAAAGTTTAATTAGCGAGCTCAACCATAAAGATTGATTGATATCTGTTGTGTGAACCCATATCTAAACTTCATCTCGAGTGAAAACTTTGTTAAGTGAGCACTCTACGTAAATAAAATACAACCTTACCATGATGCGATAATTATTAAGCTTTTTTTTAGCTTTCCTTTTTATGTAACTTTTTATGGTAAACTAGTTGCTCATTGTGTCAAAACTTGAAGAACTTTACCATCTTAAGGACTTGATATTTGTAGATTTAGGCGAATTGTACTTACAATTTCATGCATAAGAGTACGTGTAAAAAAGTTATGTATTTAATCCGAAAAAAAAACTTTGTTAAAAAGTCTTAAACTAGTTAAGGAGAGCTTGAGACTTTAGCAATGTTTGTACCCCCCTCATCACATGGAAGTTCCTATTGCTGAAGATTCACTTTTTTTATGCATATATATTTTATTTCTCTATTTCTCTCTCTCTCTCTCTCTCTCTCTCTCTCTTTCTCTTTCTCTCATATATAGCATTTTCCCTCTCATCTCTCTTACAAAAAAGAAAAAAATGCATCATGGCACCATAATCAAATTTTCAACATCAAATTAATAATTTAACAGAAATTATTGATTCTTTAGATCTTATGATTTATGAAATTGATACTAAGAATAAAAAATTATTTAGGATATTAAAAATCAAATGCAAGATTTAAAAACCTAAGTATAAACAACCATAAATCTTTTTCAAACTAATAAACCCCCAACCACACCTCTTACCCAAACTCACCATTGAAAGAAAACAATTTACACATAGAGCCTAGAGAAGAACAAATTCATAGAAGATAACCAAATCTTATGAATCAAGGTAAAAGGGACTATCCATATTGAAATAATAATGATTTGAATGACTTCTCTAAAACGGTTAAAATTCAAGCTCCATCTTATGATGGCACAAGATCACAATAAGTTCTTAGATTGGTTAGTCTAAGTAGATGATTTATTGTTGGCATAAGACGAATGCTTATCAAATAGTTGCATTTGTCAAAATGAAATTGACTGGTCATGTTAAAATTTATTGGAACAATACATTAGCTAAAGAAAAAAGATTAGGAAGGAACACTCTCACTTGGATTGAAATGAAGGAGATGTTAAGAACTAAATATTTTTTACATAATGATAAAAAATTACATATTGTTGCCATTAAGTTAAGTAAGTCTTCCCATAATTGAAAACTTGAATAGTTTTGAAAACTTTTGAAAACTTAATTGATAGGAAAAAATTTATTGGCAATAATTTGCAATAAGCCAATAAATTTGTCATTGGCCTTAAGGTGGACATTAAGAATGGAGTGGATTTATTTGATCTCCAAACCCTAGAGAAGGCCTTCCATTATGCCTTGTTAATATAAAATTAAAGGAAATCTACCTCTCTTTTAAAATTAAAAGGATAAACGCCCTCCACTTCAACACATACACTGGTTGTTAGAACCACTCAACATACTTGTCAAACCTAACATCCCAAAGATTCTATTGATGGGAGTTTAAGAATAATAAATATATCATGTTTTTAAAACGCTGCAAAAAGTATCATATGAAAAACCAATGTAAAGCCCATATTATTTTCTTGGATGAAATTGAAAATCTTACAGATGATGACATGGAAGAAGCGCAAAAAGTATCATATGAAAAACCAATGTAAAGCTCAAATTCTTTTCTTGGATGAAATTGAAAATCTTATAGATGATGACATTGAAGAAGCTTATTGTTGACCTCACTTTTGGTTGAGGTTTAGTTTTTCCTCTTTAGTAGCCTAAGGTCTAGCCATAGGACTTTCATATTGGCTATTTTTAGAAAACTAGACAAGGAACCCTCACCATTAAAAATTCCAAACTCTTCTCTACTCAACTTGAAGTCCACATATTGGCCATAACCTCTAGCACTTAGTAGATGAGCTCACTATTGGGGAACTCATAATGAGTCACCCTTAGGACTGCTGGACCTTAGGGTTGACTCTAGGTGTTGGTCTAAGGCTTAAGGCACTCACTTACACTCATAATCACTCACTACCATAAACCCAGAATTTCCTAACTTTACTCCCTTGATACTTTTGGGAGACTCATGTAGGTGGTCCCCTAAACCCATTAGCCCTAGGCAGGGTTTGGCTAAGATCACTACATAAAAGACCTAAAGTGGGGTTTCCACTGGTCCATGACTTATTGATGGTGGTTAGCACTCCAACCCTACTAAAATACCCAACTTAGCCTATTACCTCTAAATTCCCCCAAATTACCTAGATACCTTTGGGACCCCAAATTTAGCCAAAATTCCCAAATTTACCCAAAATACCCAAATTGGTTCAAAAATCATTTCAAACACCATGAAAACACCCAAACTACCAAAAATCACCAAAATTTGCCAAATTACCAAATACCCCTCCTTACACTAAAATTCTTCCAAAAAATCCCAAAAATTTCCAAAACATTTCAAATATTCCCAATTTCATTTTTCTCAACTATCACATGACCCAATTTGGCCAATTTGACCATCTTTGATCAAAACCCCCAAATTGCCCTTTAAAGGCCCATATTTTCCCCAAATCACTCAAAATGTTTATCAAATTGGTCTCAATTTATCCCAATTTCAGTTCTAAACTCAAATCCACTCTTTATGTGACCAATCTAGACCAAATAAGAGCTTAATTAGTCCATCATTTGAACCCAATTTTGATTTAGATCAAAACCCCAGTTTTGGCCCCATGATTTGGTTCCAACAAATTGAACCCATGGCCTACTCCATTTTCCACAATTTGTTTTGAAAAACCTTCATAACATCCCTATACATCAAAATTGACCTTCAATTGGCCTTGGTGAGGCCTCAATTTCATTTGATTTCAACCTATGTCCAAAAAAACCCCAAATTTGCCCCAAATTGGCCATGTCTCAAAATATCACCAAATTGATGGCCTTAGCCCCAAAATTTCCACTCTATGTCTTCATGAAAAATCTTCACAACATCTCCCTTGATCATGTGGACCATTAAATTTGGACTTAGCCCAAGACTATCCCAACCTAGACCCATGTCTCGCCCAACATGCTTAAATTTACCAAATTTTAAAAATTCCTCAAATTGACTCACCAATTGAACTCAAAATTACTTCAACCCTTCACCAAAAATGTTCATAACAATCATCTACACAATGTTGATCAATAAATTAGGTCAATTGACATGGTTAGCCTAGCCCAAATCCAAATTTTGATCACTTGGACCCACATTGAACCCATGTACTAAAGGTGGCCTAACTATCCTAAAGTCATCAAATTGATGACTCCACGACCATGAATTGGACCCTAGTGAACAGCCTAAACCCCATGAAATCACCTAAGCAAAGCCATGGACCAAAGGTCCCCTAAATCAAGGAATTTAATGCCATATTTGCTTAAGCCTTGGATATTTTTGCCAAAATAATGCCTAAAATCATTAAATTGTTATGACATACTCTCCTGGCTTACCTGACCTCCCTAGCCACCTCGCCTGGCAGGCGGGCCAGCCTAGTGTTTAGAAAATGGCTAAATTGAGAGTCAGTCCCATGGGATTAAACATAATTCAAACTTAGAGGACACCTCATCCAAATTGAAGCTTAGAGCTTCTCTGCCGTCCACCTAGGCAACACATTTCACCCCCCAATTGGCCATGACAACAATCTTAAGGCCATTTTTTTAAAATGCTCCCCTCCACGCCCATGGAGGGAGAGCTAAAAATTCCTCTAAGAGACTTCCCCGAATTGATCCCAAAGCCTTTTTGAGACCTCCTCAGTGCAACCCAACCACCACATTTCCTTAAATCCCCTTAACGGAGCCCAATTTTTAAGCTCAAAACCTTGCCGGAGATAGGACAAAGCTCTCCACACCTCTAAACTCCACTAAACTCAAATTAAAGTCACCCACACCTTCACCACATTGAGAGAAGCCAAAGCCCTATCAAATCCTCCTTCCACAGAGCCCTTAGCATAGCTCTAGACCAACACCTGAAATTGGCAATAGTCGAATTTGGGTCTAGACATTTCACCATAGTAATAGGCGTAATCCCTAACTTCTTTGAACCCCAACAAAAGTGCTGAGACTCTCTAATCGAAGCTTCCCTTCTCAAAGTCAAGGTATTGAACCTCTCCTCCTCCTGAGCCTATTTTGATTCTCCATTTAATTAGGCTTAATTTAATTGCATGATTACAGTATGGATATGTTTGTCTCACTTAGACGAGTCCATAGAATCAAACCCGAAGTGATTTTATTAAGTCTAGGCTGAGATATTAGGGTTTTAGTGTGGACAGTCATGGGATCACTCTATCGGGGATGATGATGGGGAGTCTTCTAATCGCGCGTGTATCAGGTGGACAGAGCAGATCGAGTCGGACAACACTTCCTTACATGAACCGCGAGCCGAGTCAGCGGCTACATGGATGGCAGCGTCCAACCAGAGTGCGCCACACGTGCTTTCGAAGCCGCCTAGGATACAGTTAGCGCCACCCGTTTAAATAGATAAATAAGGAATTTAAAAAAAAAATCAAAAAATGATCCCTAGCTTTAAAATTTCATATCTTGGTGTAGAAAAATCATAAAAATAAAATAAAATAACCCTCTTGCTCAGTGAACAAAAGAAAATAATTTGGAGTCCATTTGATGCATATTTTATTTTTAATTAATTAAACA
The DNA here is from genome assembly GCA_003013225.1 of Phalaenopsis aphrodite. Classification (NCBI taxonomy): domain Eukaryota; kingdom Viridiplantae; phylum Streptophyta; class Magnoliopsida; order Asparagales; family Orchidaceae; genus Phalaenopsis; species Phalaenopsis aphrodite. Next base: position 382,034 of record NEWO01000290.1, read on the forward strand.
CTAATTTGGATATTTTGATTCTCCATGCATATAGTAATATCACAATGACTTGAAATTTTAGCATGTTGTTGCCTCTATCTTAGGGAGCATTCGCTGATTTTTCTAAAGTCAGAAGAGATCTCTAGACAGAGAATCATATTTTTTAAATTTATGTGCATTATTTACTTAAAATAATCATGAAAATTAGCATGTTTCTTAGAAAAAACTCAAGAAAATTTTGGAAGATTTATAATGACCAAAGAGCCATTAGAAAAATTTCTCATGAGCCAAGTCATTCAAAATACACCTAATCCTTACAAACCCTAAATCACTAAGATAATTAATTTTGAAGAATACAAACAATAAAATGACTTGATTTTTGATCTCCACTATTTTTTAGGATCCATAAAACTCACCATAAAAATTTCAAAATATTTGAAGTTCATTTAATATCTCAAATTGATTTTTCAAGTTAATTAACATTTTTTACACTTAAATGATTTTTTAAAAATCAAAATATAACTTGAAAAATTATAAAACTTGGTTTTTAGAGTTTTTTTGTGATTAGAGGAATTTTATAAAAAAATAAAATTGAAGTAAAAATAAAAACGTCATTTTTAGCCTATTTTAAATAATAAAAAAATGAAAAAAATTACAAAAATAATAAAATTTATGAAAATGTTCTAAATTGTTTTCTAAGCACTTAGGAACAATTGGAATATTTTCTTGATTTTCTAAATAAAGATATTGAATTTTCAAGCTTAAAATAAATTTTAAAGGCTAAAAAAGGATTTTCACTAAAATAATTTCAATAAATCTAATAAAACTCAGAAAAAAATATAAATTTTCTCCTCTGAGTTTTCTGACCTTAGGAAGATTTTTCAAAAATATAAAACTTGATTTTCCCCATTTAAAATATTTTATATATAATAAATACCTGAGAACTTAAAATAATTCTTAAAATTCAAATAAAATTTAAAAAATCATGAAATTTGGTCCAAAGGCTTCTTTGGTCTAGGTCTACCTTCAATAAAAAATTTCAAGGGATTAAGTTTTACCTTGGTTAAGTTAGGAATTTTCTTTAAAAAATCCTATTTTTTAACATGAAAATAATTATATAAATTAAATTAAAATTTCAAAAAATCACATTTTCTCCTCTAATGTCGTAATTGACCCATGAATAAGACAGGATAAAAATTTTAAAGTCATTTGAATTGAATTTCACAAATTATGAAGTGTTAGAGCCTTATGGGCAAATGTGTAATTTTGGAAATCTAGCCTTAATTAACATTTAGGCTTAATTCAAGGAGGGAAATGGGCAACCTCTGATCTTAATTTGGATGTTTGAAACATAAGGGATTAATGATAGAAACAAATCTCACTTTATTAATTGAAAAGAAAAATTAATAAATTTCTAAATTATTAAAATTTGGAAGTTTATTAAAATAAAATGAACCCAGGGCTTAGTGTCTTGCCTCTTTAACATTAACTTTCCAATAACATTAACTTGCCTCTTTAAGGGTCTTTCACAACATAATATTCAAAATTAAATTACAGATGATAATTACCTTACTCTTAGGGATAATTGAGACATCAATGCTTATTGAGCACTAAGGGTATTTAAAGAATGAATTATTAAGCAACATAAGAAGTTTGAAAGAACTCGGGGTTTTCCACCAGGCAGTGAAAGAGTAGCACAGACTTGTTTCTTTCTCTAGATCTGTTGGATACCTTGGAGATCTACTAAACTTAATAGATTTTGCTTGACAACATCATCCTTAATTAAACTCCTAAGGACCCACCAAGATATGACCTAGGGTTAGATAGGTCGTCAAAATTTTATTTCCTAATTTTATATAAACTGCCTTACATGTCTTTTAAGTTTCAGGTGGTGGAACGAGAAGACTCGTCTGGTGCGCTTTTACAGTTTTCAGTGTTTTCTTTCTTATATTTTCATACTATACTTTTACACAAGCAAATTTGCATGATAAATAACGACGTCACCCTACATAAAAACCAAAATCAAAACCAAAAACAAAACCAAAACCAAAAACAAAACAAAAACAAAAACTAAAATCAACCAAGTTAAAATTCACATGCACAACATTCAAAATATAAAATAACTCAAAATTTAATCACAAACATCACACAAAACTACAATTGCAACTAAATTAAGATGTCTCGATCGGATGATCGAGAATTCCTCGGAGGAGGTAACCTACGGTTGCTAACGAGGCTTCCCACGGTCTAAATGAAATTATGGAACTCATTAATTTGTGTTTACTAAATTCATTTTGACTAAGTGAATCCAATAGAAAATAATGGTGCCGGAACGAGGGAACCATGAGATTCTAACTGGTGTCGCTCTAATCAATTTTAACATGCCCCCATAAAATTTAAAGAACTTTAACCATAGGGCCACCTGATTTAACATCATAACTTGACACACTTGAAAACTCGAACTCGTCACAGCAAGAAGCTTGGAGCTAGCAAGGTGATTAACACGAACATCTTCAACAACAAAACTTGTCTTCCCTAGTTAAACCAATCTCCCTTTCTTAGACTTAAACAACAAAGCCATAGGACTTTGAGGTTGTTTGTTTATGCAACGTAAATCCTCACCTTATCGTTAGACATTTGCATAGCTCTGCTATACAATATAAGCCCTAACTCGTCTTAGGATTATGAGGTCGTCGTTTGTCACGACCTAAACCCTCACATCTTCCAGGCTATTTGTGTGATTGTTTCACACAAACGTAAGTCCTAACTAATAAAATTGGCAGAATAAAACACCTAAATGGTTTTCCTCAGAAATGAAGCCAAACAGTAGCATAACTTGGGAAGTCACCGAGGTTCTCCTCTGGATCCATGACATCCACTAGTTTTTCTTCCTTTGGACTATACAACAAAATGTTCCAAATTTGAACCAATCCTCTTTCACACCTTTACGTCCGATCTCATTGAAAAGTCCTACCATTTGAAACTCCTTTAAGATAATATTTCCTAATTTTTATCGAGAGTCTTCTTAGGTTACTTTGGTCATTTAAGACGTAACTAACTATAAAGGATTGCCCTTATAGGAAGCATGTCCGAACCCAGCTTAATATAAACCCTATTTAATTTTTTATATTAAATAGGGGAACTTATCGGCAAATATAAAGGTTTCGTAGACCAAACAGATGTCATATATTCCTTAGTTTATTTGATCTAGCCTCATCCTCAAGTCATGTGTTTATCCTTTGGGATAGATACATGATTTGAGGTACAACACTCTTTCATTTAAACTATGAAAAATATGAGGTCAGTTTGATTTCATATTTTTCTAAAACTAAATATATATGTAAATTAAAACGTCATTCCGAAGCGGGCGAGGAGATTTCGATTCCGGTGATCGAGAGCTTCATACGGGCAACTCCTCCAACCAAAAGTAGTGCTGACACTTATGATGACACATCTTTCTGTTGATGACCTAGAATTGTTTAATAACCATCTAATAAATTTAATTTGATGTTTTACTGTTACAAAAAATGAAACTATGGATTTGAGAAGAAAGAATATTTTCAGTATGCATGTTGTTTGTAATGAAAGAAGATGTAGGTCAGTTATTGATGGAAGAAGTGCAATGAATGTCATCTCAACCCATGTCATTACTTGAGACAATTTTAGGATTGAATCACACCATGAACCTTTTTGTGTTTGTTGGGTCATTCATATGTCTTTACCCACATAATTAGTTTCCTCGTTCCTTTAAGGATTGAAAGTTATGAAGATCAAATATGGTGCAATGCACCTCTCATGGATATTACTCACATCTTATTAGGTAGACATTGGTTGCATGACTTGAATGTAATCCTCTATGCTATAGAAAATACTTATTTTCTTAAACATAATAAAACCATTAAGCTCATTCAAGTCAAAGATTTAGAAAAGTTAGCCACCGTAGCACCTCATAAAACACAACTATGTTCTACAACCTAAACTCACTCTTAAAAAAGGTGCTAAAACCTAGTTAATAGTTGAAGGAGTTTATGTAGCATAACATTTAAATGAAGTCAAAGGTCCATTTATAAGAGCTCGAGGAAGAGTCCAAGACAGTGCCCAACTAAGAGCCCATTCAAGGGCTATCACAAAAGCCATATGAAAAAAGAAATATTTGAATTTGTATTTTATTAATTATATTTTAATTTCAGTTTCTAAAATTTTTGAATTTTTAAACTTGCATATTACAAATTGAAAAAAAAAGTTCAATCTTCATTTTATTGAAATTCTTCAAGAATTCTATCTTTTAGTTTACAATTATGAACTCCTTTGGAGAAATCTATCAGGGAAAAACACCAATAACTCGTGAATCAAAGTGAACTATATGATCTAACTTTCAGTTGTCCAAATTAAAAGGTCAGCACTTGCAAGATAATGTCAACATCAAATGCATAGATCACCTCTTAAACTTTATCTTGACAAAAATAGACAATGCTGCTCATCTAGGGTGGCTTCCACTGGTTAGTAATTCTTGAGAAGTTTGATTTGTAATGATCTGATCAAAAAGTATTGTAGTACATATTTAGTTCCTTGATTCTCTCATATCTTAAAAAATTATGTAACGATAAGAAGGAGAGAATTAAATTCTAATAACTAACTCCGAATTATAAATAGATGTCTATAATACAACTACTCTCTCAAATTATGAGCTTCTTACTAGCTCTTTTAAATAGAGTGATTCTTTTAATCCCATTTGATCAATTTCTAGACTTCCTTTTGGTTCAGTCGTTCTTTTTTTTCTATCTTGTAATGACGAATCTTACATGGTGGTAGACTGACATGCCAAACAAGGTTCTTCTCAGTAGCATGATTAGTTAGTGTAAACGTGGAGAAAACAAGAAAACAAAAGCTTGTGGGGAAGTGTAAGAGAGTCAACCCGGCCTCTAACTAAGTGGTATCGTCCATGACGACCTCGAGAAATGTTGATGTAAACCCTGAGTCGGCGGATGTTGTTACAGCCTCAAGAGCCAAAGTACTGATGAATGGTCTGACTGGAGGCACACTTCCTTAACTGGAGGCCCAAACACCTGTGATTATGCTTGGAGAAAATTCGTCTTTACCTACGGTCTCGAAGATTTTTGAAGTAAAGGAAATGGGTAAGATATTTTTAAGGGGAAAGTCATTTCATCTTCATTATATTTATTTTAATCATGAGACTCTAGATTTAGTGATGCATTTTTGGTTCTGACTTCCATTCAAAAGGCTATGGGGATGATGAGCGGATGACTGGAAAATTGATTGGCTTTATCATGGCGAAGGGATAGAAGGAGATGATTGTCCTAGCTCAGAGAAGATTCTCGAGTAGAGGTAGATGAGGCAATTAACAAAATAGAGGGAGAACCTGAAGATCATAGGTGACCGTTTGCCTATAGCATGTGATTGATGATGCTATGGTTCACATGGAAGATGCAGCTTCTGCTGCGGAAACAACTAATTTGCTAGCCCAACTAAAGAGTTCTGAGCAAGAGGCCACTGTTTTAAAGAAGTTGACAATCTTACTTCATTAAGAACTTTTGGACTTGAGGGAGAAATTTTTGATATTCAAGACTCAAGCTGAATCTCGTCATTTAAGGCAATTCATGAGTGGAGGTGAATTTGTGCTCCAAAGGCTCATTCAATTGGGTCATCTTTTGACCGAGGTTATGCCGAACCTCTGCATGAGATTTTAATTTCTTCATATTGATGTGAATTATTTGTATCTGGACTTCTTGTAAAAATTTTCAGAACATTTTGGTGTTAATTTGTTGCTCCAATTTTTGTGATGACATAGGTTGATTATATTGAATTTACGTCTTTGGTCTTCTGTGTTTTGTCATTTTTACCCTTGTTATTTGGATCCCTCACCACCTATATAATGGTTTTTGACGTGGTGATTTTGTTCCATTTTCATTTTCTCTTGGAGCTCATCTTCTTTTTAGCAGCCATGTCTTCTTCCTCTAACCAAAATAGAATGGATTTCGTTGGAATCGTCATAAAGCGTCGTGCGTGATTTAGTGGAGAAATTCCTTGCTAAATATTTTTCACCATAAATAACTGTAAATGTTAGAAATGATATTACATCTTTTTTTCAGTTTGAAGGGAAATCTATTTATGAAGCATGTGAATGATTTAAAGAACTACTAAGAAAGTGTCCACAATATGCTATACTAGATTGATTAATAATTCAAACCTTTTACAATTGATTAGCTAGATATCTTAGATCTATTATCAATGCCGCTGCTGGTGGTTCATTGATGCCAAAACCATTTCATGATGCTTATGCTTTATATGAAGAGATGACTATAAATAATTTTCAATGCTCTTCTAAGAGGGTAAATCCTAAGAAAGTGGCCAATATTCATGAATCTGATGCTTTTGCAATGTTAGCAAATCGAGTTGTTATAACTTCAAGGAAGTTAGACCAATTTGGAATGAATTTTTCTCAAACAATTGCAATGATTGAAGAGAATTCATTATGCAAAATGGTAGATTCTCAAGTATCATTAGAAACTTTAAATACTATAAAAAACAAGCAGAATAACCCATATTTAAAGTATTATAACCTAAGTTGGAAGAACCATCCTAACTTTAACTGGAATAATACTTCGGGCGGTAATAATCATCAATGAGGGAAGAACCAAGTAAATCCATTGCGAAACTGGAACCACCAAGGTAATAGTAATTATAGACCTACTTATACTCCAGGTTTTAATAGTAATCCACAATTCAAGGAGAAAAAGTTCTCTATAGAAGAAGTGGTGTTACAAATGGAAAATCAGATACAAAATCAAGGAACTACTATTAGAAATATTGAGAATCAATTAGGAAAAATATCAAATTCATTAAGTAATATATCTCAAGGAACACTTGTTAGTAAACAGAAGCAAATCTAAAAGACCAGAATAAAGAGCAAGTAAAAGTCGTTCAACTTAAAAGCGAAAGAGAGTTGGATGATAGAGTTCAAAAGGAGATTGAAGTAGAGAAGAAATTGAAGAGCCTGAAGAGGACGCTCCGAAAGGTTTAGAGAGACCTAGTTCTCCACTTAAAATTGACTTTAAAAGACCACCACCTCAATTTCCTCAGAGACTTCGTCAACAAAAGTTAGATAAATAATTTTCAAAATTTATGAAAATCTTTAAGAAGCTTACAATTAAAATTCCATTTGCTGAAGCCTTAGAGCAAATGCCAAGCTATGTGAAGTTTATGAAGGATATTCTTAACAGGAAAAGGAAGATCAAAGATAACAAGACTGTTGCACTTAGTGATGAGTGCAGTGCTATAATTCAGAAATGATCCTGCTAGCTTCACAATTCCATTTGCGATAGGAGACAAATTTTATGGGAAATTTTTATGTGATTTAGATGCAAGCATTAACCTTATGTCATTATCAATATTTAAAATATTAGGATTAGGAGAAATATCGCATACTACCGTAGCTCTGCAGTTAGCAGATCATTCAATAACATATCTTAAGGGAGCTATAAAAGATATTTTAGTAAAAGTGAATCAATTTATCTTTTCTGTTAATTTCATTGTGTTAGATATGAAGGAAGATAATGAGATAATTATCATTTTGGAGAGACCTTTCCTAGCTATAAGAAGAGCAATGATAGATGTGCAGAAAGGGGAAATATCTATGCATGTCAATGATCAAACAATTACGTTTAAGATTTCAAAATCAATGAAGTATCCTGCAAAAGGTAAAAATGATGCATGTTACAAAATGAATGTAATAAAATATCTAAGTGAATGCATTTCAAAACAAATTTTAAAGAGAAATATGAAATGAAAGAGTTGGAACATGAGCAAGAAGAGGAATTAAATCAATTTGAAGATTTTTATAAGAAAGATTTGAATTATGTTCGAGAAAGTTTTGAAGTTTTGTACACGATAGAAAATAATAAATCTTTTTGTCCATTGATTGAAAAGCCTCCTTAACTTGAGTTGAAGTTACTTCATGGACATATAAATTTTTCCTTTTTGGGTGATTCCTCAACATTATTGGTTATAATTTTTTGAAAATTAACTACAGAAGAAGAAGTGAGTTTGATGAAAACTTTAAAGAATTATAAGAAAGCCTTTGGATGGACAATTGCTGACATTAAAGGAATCAGTCCTTCAATTTGTATGCATAGAATTTATATGGAAGAGAAAAACAAAAGCCAGGGCTGATCCTCAAAGGAGATTGAATCCTATTATGAAAGAAGATATTTAGAAAGAAATTTTAAAGTGGTTAGACGCTGGAATTGTCAACCCCATTTTAGATAGTGAATGAGTTAGTTCAATTCATTGTGTTCCTAAAAAGGGGAGTGACTATGACTATGAATGAACATAATGAGTAAATACCAATAAGACAAGTCACAGGGTGGCTAATATACATTGATTATAGAAAAGTAAATTTTGCCACTAGGAAAGATTATTTTCCACTACCCTTTATAGATCAAATGTTGGATAGACTGGCTGGACTTAAATACTTTTATTTTCTAGATGGATATACTTGTTATTACTAAATACAAATAGCTCATGAGGATCAAGAGAAAACAACTTTTACTTGTCCTTATGGTACATTTGCTTTTAGAAAAATGTCATTTGGTTTATGTAATGCCCCTGCTACATTTCAAAAACGTATGATGACTATTTACTGTGATTTAATTGAAAAGGGAATTGAAGTTTTTATGGATGATTTTTTAATATTTGGAACTTCATTTGAATCATGTTTAGAACATTTATCGAAAGTTCTTATGCGTTGTGAAGAAACAAATTCAGTCATTAATTAGGAAAAATACCAATTTATGGTAGCAGAAAGAGTTGTTTTAGGACGTCAGATATAAAAAAATGGTATGGAAGTAGACCCTGCAAAAATTCAAGTGATCACTAATTTACCTTACCCAACAAATGTAAGGAAAATTAGGAGTTTTTTAAGAGATACTGGATTCTACAGGCGATATATTAAAGACTTTTCAAAAATTGTCAAGTCTCTATGCCATTTACTTGATAAAGATGTTATTTTTAATTTTGATAAGGAGTGCCTAAAAGCTTTTGAATTATTAAAAGAAAAAATAGTCACTGCACCAATTATTATTTCACCAGAATGGAAAAAACCTTTTGAATTATTTAATTCAAGTGATTATGCTATTGAAGTTGTTTTAGGACAAAAGCATGATAAGATTTTCAAAGTAATCTACTATGCTAGTAGAACTGTTAATGAAGTTCAAATTAATTATACCACAACTGAGAAAGAGTTATTATTATACTTAATTGGAACTAAATGTGTCGTGCATACTGACCATTATGCTATTAAACTTTTAATGAAAACGAAGGATGCAAAACCAAGACTGATAAGATGGATTCTTCTTTTGCAAGAATTTGACTTTTTTGATAGTATATAGGAAGGGGGTTGAAAATCAAATTGTTGATCATCTGTCCAGGCTTGAATTAGAGAAAACACTCTGTTTTGTAAAAGAAATTAATGAACATTTTCTAGATGAAGAATTGTTCAATATTAATGAGTGGCGTGTTCCATGGTTTGCTGACATTATGAATTTAATTGTTAGTGATATTATACCCAATGGAATGAAATATCAACAAAAGAGGAATTTTTTACTTGAAGATAAGACTTATTTTTGAAATGACCCATTTTTAGATAAACTAAGAGAAGATCTAATTATTCGAAGATGTGTGCCTTTAGAAAAAAAAATATGAAATTTTCCAAAAATGTCATAATTCTGATTTCGTGGATAATTTTGGTGTTGATAAAACAACATACGAAATTTTACAATCTGGATTTTATTGGCCTAAATTCTTTAGAGATGTTAATGCTTATATAAAAAACTTATAATCAATGTCAACGAGTAGACAATATTTCTAGAAGAAATAAGATGCCTCTCAATTATGTGTTGGAAGTTGAGGTATTTGATGTTTGGGGATTAGATTTCATGGGACCATTTATTCCATCTTTCAGAAATTTATATATTGATAGCAGTAAAATGTATATCTCAATGGATAGAAGCTGTTGATTTATCTCGATGTGATGCTCAAAGTGTTGCAAAGTTTTTTAAGAATGAACATATTTTATAGATTTGGGATGACGATAGTGATCATAACTGAAGGGGGAAGTCATTTTAGGAATGCAATAAAAGAGAAATTATTAAAGAAATATCATATCAACCATTAAATTGCTACTGCTTATCATCCTAAGTCAAGTGGTTGAGCTGAATTATCCAATCATAAAATTAAAAGAATATTAGAAAATCTATGAATAAAAAAAATAGATTTGTCAGTCAAACTTGACTATGCTTTGTGGGCTTATAGGACTGCATATAGAACTCCTAAAGGAATGTCCCCATGCAGGCTAATATTTGGCAAAAATTGTCTTTAGCAGTTGACCTTAAGCATAAAGTACATTGGGTTATTAAAGAAATTAATTACAATTTAAAGGATCTTGGAAGGAAAAGACTATTACAATTAAATGAGCTTGAAGAGATAAGGAATGAATCTTATGAGAATGCTAAGATTTATAAAAAAAGATGAAGATGTGGCATGATCGGAGGAATCTTACTAAAAATTTTAAGTCAAGGAACAATTTTTGCTATATAATGCAAGTTTAAGATTATTTCTAAGCAAACTTGAGTCCAAGTGGATGGGTCCATTTGTTGTGATGAAAGTTTATCCCTATGGAGCTGTGGATATCAAAGATCCTAAAACTGAGAAAATATTCAAAGTGAATGGTCACAAGTTAAAAACCCTACTTTTTAGGGGATCAACTTAAATTAAATGATCTTATGTTGTTGGGTCAACAAGAATAAGCATTGTTTACGTCGGGCTGATGACATAAAACCAAGCGCTTTGTGGTAGGCAACCCATAGTTATCTGTGTGTTTCTATTTTGAATGTTATGTTGTTGCGTTTGATTAAGAAAATTATAATAATATTTTGAATATATGATGTTTTAGTAATGATTCTAAGACTTTAATAGATGACTTAGACACGTTAGAATGAGTATTTGAACGTTAAGCTGACCTATATGCTAAATTAGCACCGACGCTTAAGAGCCAAAATTCAACGCTTAAGTGTGGCAGTCTGCCAAACATGTTAAATTACATTTCTAGAAGATTTAAACATGGTTTAGTGGGTTGTAATGTGGGTAGTGGTTTGAGAATGTGTCTAGTAGTTTTTGGCTTGGCCTATAAATAAAAGGGAATGAAGAGAATTCTTACCCCACTTCAATTTTAACCCTAAAATCTAAGTGATGAGTGAGAGATCTTGGAAAGATGTCATCATGGGAGATTGATATGAAGAAGGAGGAAGCTATGAAGAAGAAATTCATTAGTTAAAGTGCGGAAGAGTTATACAATGGTTCCCTAGCCGTTAGTATAGAAGTAATAGCAGAGAAAATCACAAAAATTGAGGCTAACGTGGCTTCAATTAAAGCAAAAGTGATGGAAGTCAACACACATTTGGAGTATATTGGATGACAACTTAAGATACAATTTAGGGACATAAGTTTTATTGAAGAAGCAGACAAGATTATGTATTTGAAAAACAAATTGATTGAAAAAGACTCAACTAGGGTGCTTCACCACCACCCATTATATCAGATCTATATTCCAACTGCCCAAGGAGAAACTAATGAAAGGCCAGAATTCGTTCCACTGAAAGGAGAGTGAAATTAATTTCTTAGTTTAGTGCTCATTTGTGTTAAGTGTTTGTTTGTTAGTATTAAGTTTGTTTTATGTGTTTTTAGTGTTAAGTTTGTTTAGTGTTTGTCCTTAGCAATTATCTCATCCATAACTCTTTGGATTGAGAAATTATGTATCGCAAATATTTGTATTTGTTTGTGAATTAATATAAGTGTTTGTTTGTGTGTGAAATTTTGTGTTATTTTGTGTTGTATTGAATTAGTTAATATTGGTGAATTTGAGAAATAAGAAAGTTGAAGGGCAAGAAAATTTATTAAAGGTTTATAAGACCATTTAGGGGTGGTTGACTTAGGTAAGATGTGCATTTCACTTAAAATCAAAAATATCAAAATTCATGCACTAGCTCCTAAATGCCAAGATCCCGTGCTTAAGCATTGGATAACCCGAGAAGTAGGCGCCTAAGCGTCGAACCAGTCACACTTAAGCGCCAGTTCACGTGAACAGATTCACGAATGGTTTGAAATGAAAATTAAGATGAAAATCCCTATTTTCCCCCCGATTTCTTCTTCTTCCTTTGGTTTTTGAGATTTTGAGAGTTAGGGCTTCCTCTGAAGGGGAAATTTTTTGGTGGATTCAAGCCAAATTTGTTAGATTTGATCTTCTCGAGATAAGAGCTTCACTTCTATGTAAAATTTTTTTATTTCCACCATGTATTTTGATCACATTATGGATTTGACCGAAAATCACTATTCATGGTGAAAATTTGAGAAAGTATATGGAAAGTACATAAAAATAATAGTTTAAACTTTTAGAAGTTGAGTTTAATGATTTAGACTTGAGATTAGAATTTATTGTAAATTTTATGTGATTTTTAGAAATGACCCCAAGAATGAAGTGGAGTAAAGGGAAGGCTCATTTTAATTCGAGCAAGTTTGATAGCTCGAGAGCTTAGGATAGATATAACGACAGACTAAGGTCGAGGAAACTAATTTCTAAGAGATGTTTTAAAAGTTTGGGTGGAGCAATTGAAGACTTAATTATTCGCTAACAGTGTGAACACTTTTGTTGTTTTTTATGTTGTGGCTGTGAATTCTGTTGTTCGAGAGTTTTACGCTAATCTCTCTGAAGCTGAAGAAGACCGGATCATGGTTCGAGAAAAATTACTGCCTTTCTCCCCTGAGGAAATAAATATGTTCTACCAATCGCCCTCTAGTACGTTGTGTTTTTATTCAAACTATAGTATGACTAAGGAGGAGTTGGACGAGATCATGTCAGCATTGACCGGTGGAAGAGGACTATTGAAGATTACAAATGAAAGAAGAGTTAACTTCCCCACGTCAAAGTTAGATGACACATCAAAGGCGTGACACTACTTTATTTCTGCTCATCTACTACCAACCAACCACCTCACTGAAGTTACTTGAGATAGAGCTAGCTTGAACTATTGCATTCAGCAGTTCAAGCCTATTGACATTGAATCTCTGATTTATGAGACTATCACCAATTTATTTTCATTATGTAAGCAGGAAGAGGTTAGATTCAATAGCTGGGAAGAGATATTGCAACCTCTAAAGCCCATTACAAGTGTTAATGTGAAGTCTTATTCACAATATTCGATATTTGGCTGGAGAGGAGGATTTTCTAGATGTTCAGGTGCCTATACTTCTCATGCATCTACTTCACGTGCATCCACATCACAAGGCCAGACTTCTGGTTCTGATTCATAGTCACATTTATTACAAAGAAATTAGATAACATCAATTATAATGCAGATAAAGTATTAAATTTAGAGAATTTTGTAGATCATATGAATGGATATATGAGAAGACATAGTGATTATGAGGAGAAATTCCACTCATCTTTGGAAAACCTTATGAGAGGTGACCAAAGTGTATTTTTCCCTTCATATCCATGATATCCATCATATGAGCGTGCTGTCTTTTGGGATAACAATTATAGTGATGCTGTTGAGGAGGAGAAGGATTAAACTGAGTACTTTAGTTTATTTATTATTATTATTTTTGTGAACTTTATGTGGTACAATTAAATTGTACTATTGCTTTATTTTGAGTTGTATTTGTTGAGACCACTACTTTTATTTATGTTTTGTTTTGTTAGACATTGCTGTGATGTATTTATGTTATTGTGAGTAGTTATAATTTATTTGTGGTAGTAATTGTTATAACTGTGTTGTCTAGTGTATTTAGTTAGTATGTGTTGAACTTAATCCTAAATTTTAGGAAGGTTTAGAATATTACTAACTTTCACTTAAGAACTTCATGTTTAATTTTCAATTTACTACCAGGTATTTTCTTTATGTTGCAATTGTGAATTTGTGATAGTGTGTTTGTTTGTTTTTATGTTAACCTCAACTGCATATAAGTCTAATGAATCTCTATATGTTAAAGTTAAATTAAAATTTGATCAATTTAATTTTTACTCCTGTTTTTAATTTTTGTACTTGTATATTTAAGATGTAAAAATTCCTGTAAGCATGATATTTTTAGTTTTGACTCCTGCCTCTTTATAAATATGATGCTAAAATGTTTTATCTCTTTAAAAATTTAAATTTGAGGGGATGAAAAATTTTCTAAAACTTGAATTTTATTTGTTCTCAAATGTACTACAAAAAAATTTAGTTAAAACCTATAGTAATGAAGAAAATTTTAAAGTTAAAAGTTTTTACTGTAGAAATGATAAATAGTGTGTAAATATCTTTAGTAGGAGAAATTGTATTTTTGAAAAATTTAGAAGGATTAAACTTTTATTTTCAATGCTTAAATTTCTTTTATTAAAAATAATTTTCAAAACTATTACTATAATTTTAAGTAAAAGATTTATATCAAACCTTTGCTTTAGGAAAGGAGGAGTGAAATTCAAAATCATTAAAGACCTATCCATATATAGTAATCCTCAGTGCAAGAAAAAAAAAGAGAAAGAAAGTTGAAATAGGGAGGAGAAGCTTGAGGATTAGTGCCTAATCATAAATTGGTTCCACATCTAATCTTTTTAAAGTATAAAATTTGAGAAACTCTTAAGCTTAAGGATATAATATAGTAAATATATTATTCTTAATAAAAATTTTTAAGTGGAGAAGATAGAATGCCTAAACTCTATATTTAGAAAATTTACAATATTTCTGAACTAGATAGAAACTCATATTTTCAGACTTCTTTACATTAAAAATTTCTAAACTCTAAGTTGGTTTCATATACTAATGTTTTTTTCTAAATTGTACTACCATATTTCTACATCAAAATTTTAGAATATTCTAAAAAAACTCATTTACATAATCTACTTATTTTGGTTTTAAAAGATTGGAGTGTCACTTAAGGACCAATAACATTTTAAGTTTGGGGGATTTTGGTACACCTAAAATATATAGTCTTTATGTACACATTTTTATATCTATTTTTTAGATATTGCGCTTTAATTGAAGGTATTTGTGAGTTTTTTTTCTGGTACAGTCAAATGGATGAAAAATGGTGAAAGAAGTAAAAAAGATTTAAATTTGGAGCAAAAATAAAGAATGTGTGCAAAAGAAATGTGGCACCTAAGCGCCCAGATTAGGCGCTTACACGGTAGTAAAACTGAGAAGGCCACGACTAAGTTTTAAGTACCACGCTCCAGAAGTAGTTACTCATTGATTCAATGAATTTGGACAAATTTTTTAAGAAGTGTTTGAAGCAAACCTTGGTGAAAACATGGGAAATAGTTAATGGACACGAAAATAAATTATATTGGCTTTTGAAAGGAGGCAACTTTTTCTTCTTTTCGAGAGACTCTTCTACACATGCCGCCGCCCTCTTTTCTTTTTATTTTGACTTATAGTTTGTATTGTAAGGAGAGGTTTAAAAGAACTTCAAGAGTTTGGTGTAGATGATTTGAGATAATTTCTTATCTTTGTGACTACATTTGGTTTTAATTTTGACTTCTTGTTTGTCTGCATGATTTCTACATTTAAACTTAAGTGTGGTTGTGTTTTCTTCATGAATTTTGAGTATTTTTATTCATATTTTTCCTTAAAATGATAAGTTATTAAGTTTGGATGAAAGTTGTATGAAGTATTAATCTTTAATGTCGGAATAAGTTGTGATGATTTTAAACATTGTACTTCATTTACTTCTTGATTTGTCTAATTAAGATGTTAATATATGTTGTGAGAACATGTAAGATCCGAGATGGTATTGTCTCAGTCAACTAATGGTAAGAATCACATGAGATTGTAGGGATTAGAATGTAATTCATATGATTGAGGGCAAATAAATCTGGAAATAAACTTTGAAGGATGCAAAATTAGAGGACTTTAGAGTGATTGGCTAAAGCCCCCAACTTGGTTTATAATTTCTTGTTTTGATATGAGATGTTAGCCCCCAAGTGGAGGGAGAAAAGGGAACTCTAGAGTGAGAGCTAGTATCTTACCTACCTAACCCATCTTCAAGAATATTCAAACTTTAAATTAGCCAATGTACTTCATAGCATCTTTAGTAAGGGTAAAGAATACTATTGCTTCTATTTGACACAGCAAAATAATACTTCCACAACATAATTCACATACTTGTTACTAATTCATGATATGGAAAAATATATTTTATTTATATTGCATTCATTTTACAAATATCTAGCTTAGTTTAGTTAGTTGTTTACTTTACTTTCATTTAGCAAAATTTACTAAAAGAATCAAAATTTCATTCATATTATAACATCTAAAGGTTGATTAAGGATATTTTGCTAAGTATAATTTTTTATCTAATTTCTTCTGATTTTATTTGCATATTGTCTTTTGTCCTTGTGGGTTCGATATTCGGGGTTTAATAAAAAATTCATATATTACTTGATAACGATACGTATACTTGCGTAGTATCCCATATTTAAATATAATAATTGTATTCTTATTAGCTTCAAAGTTAAACTTTTTCCTAGCGGTTGCTGGTGATCAATTTTTGTGCACCTTTGCAAAGTAGAAATTATAAGTAAGGAGAATTAAGATTAGAACCGCATACATTGTATGGTCATATAAAATTGGGATCACATATCTAAAATGCTTTATATCTAATCTATCAGGAAGGTGCCAGCTTTTTCTGTGTTGACCAAGAAAGATGTTTACTTGGGATGATAAATGTCAACGAACTTGCAAAAGTATAAACGATACTTAATGACACCATCTATATTAGCAGCCTCAGTCTCGGGTAGATCGCAGATACTTCAGATAAAGACTTCAGATGACTCTCTTAGAGCCCTGATAGCTCAGGTCAATAATGAGGGCAAAGAAATTCCTTTTTTTGTTTGAGTCGTCATCTAATACCCGCAGAAGTAAAGTATCATCCTATTGAGAAACATTATTCAGCTTTAATCTTCGCCGCCCAAAAAGTTAGTCATCACGAGCTTTCTCATAACGTTAACCTTATCTAGAAGTTTAATCAATTGTAATATTTGATGATCCGTTCAACACGTTTAGACAGGTTAGCGAGGTGGTCTAGGATATCATTGTAATTTGATATAACTTTTGTACCTCTCTGCACCGTCAAAGGATAAATTTTGGCGTTTTTTTTTTTGCAGCACACCCGTTACCAGCCAAGTCTCCTCTCAACGATGCTTGCCAGAAAAACATGTATTTAGTGTAGAAGGAAGGCCCCAATGCTCAACATTGAGAGATGTACTTTGATGGAGCTTTGTCAACATAGAAGGGCAAATAATCACAAATGATGGTGTTCGGTAAGGCAGGAATCATACTAATATTCATTACACCGAATTAGGGAATGATAAGGTACTTCATATCAATTGATAGAGCGCTATACAGACAACGAAGCAGAGTAGGAGGCTTTGATATTCCTAATGCGATGTTATAGAAAATTTTAAGAGAAGAGAATGCTCTTGCAGACTCCCTGACAAAGCTCGCCAAAGAATTTGCATGTTCACAAGAAGATTGCATCAAGGAAATATAACATAAGTTTTTTTTATGATTGTTGCTAAGAGGCAAGCCATCAGGATTGATTTTTAAGAAAGAAAACATAAAATAAAACGTGCCTTCCTTGGCTTGACAGAAAATGAGCGACATAAATAATCTTAAAAGGAACCGTGCATCATCCACACACTCCTCTATTGCAAATAAGAAATGAAAAGGAAACAGAGGGAAATCCTATCAATGGCCATTACTAAGGAAATTCTTCAAATCATATGATCCATAATTATAGACAACGGCACATTGGATATGTAAGAATCAAACCAACAGACAATTCATATAGAAATATATTTATATTTCCAAAATTTTAAATCAAAAGGAATAACGATAAACACAGTCAAAGTCATTGAAGATAAATATTTTGGAACAAAATATTCCTTCATTAAACACTTTTCATTATATGTTAGAAATCTCATGTACAAGAGAGAGATTGTTTGTGAGATCTTAATCAGGAATAAAAAGAGAGAGCAAAATGAATGACAATTTTTTTTTTTATTGTATTGATATATTGAGTACCACCAAGTTCTCCAGAAAGGTGAAGTGTGAGAAGTTGCCCTGGCAGTTTTCATAGCGAGCTACAGAAAATCCTCTAACAGCAGCAAAGAGCACATTCATATCCTGATTAAAAACTGTTCTTGGATGACGAAAGATTTCTCTGCAAAGTGAGAACATCTTTAGCAAAATTTTAAGTTTTCTTACATTTTAGTTCTAATAAAGAAACTTAAGGTAGCCAAAATATTTAGAAAACTATGCAATTTTAGTTATTTGTTTGTTGAAATTGATTTCAAAAGTAACGATCAAGAACAGTTGCTCTCCTATTAAATAACACCTAAAATTTTAACACATGAAATGTTGATTGGAAAAAAATAAATTCTTGTCTAAAGGTTGGCAACTTAAATACTCTTTTTGCTTGAGGATGCTTGTCTTTAAGGGCCAAAAAGCCTGGGTGTTGTTAGTCTCTTCTCTTTTCTTTTTTTAACCGTGGCAATGAAATAAAATAGCTGAATTTCTTTTGCCCAACAAACATTTTTCTACTACTTCGTGTTTGAGCAATGTGGGAATTATTTTGGCACACCAAATTCCTTTCTAAGTTTTTTTTTTTAGTTATTGCACTAGTTTACTATAGCTGATGGGAAAGAAATAACAGCATTCACAATGAAGTTAACTCCTGTCGTAAGTTTGTCTAAGATAGAGCCACAGGTCATATTGGACTCAAAATTGTGAAATGAAAATACTCTAAACAGTGGACGCTTGATATAGAAATTTATTAAAATTGAATGACTCAGTTATGTCCCAAATCCTGTTAGCTTTAGTTTTTTCTTAGTTCATCTTATCAAAACTTCACTTTTGTGTTTCGATGTTTTTTTAAGTCCACTTTGGTCATTTCTAACTTGAAGGGGAACATTCAAGATAGACTTTTTGGCCATTGTTATTGCTGTTATTGCTGTTGTTGTATATGTGTTGCTTCTTTCTATTGTTCTTTGTGCTCTAGGCAATGATGTCGGGCTCCTTTTATTAGTATGCTGAGCTAGATTATGCCCTACAACTTTTAATAATCCACTCTATAGATGCTCTTCTCATTTGCTCAACTGTTGGATGGAGTATGTTTGCTAGCCGGTGAAAACCAAAATACTCACCGCCGAACTTTCTATACCCCATTTGCTCTGTTTTTTGAAATTTTTGGCTGTAATTGGGCATAAAACGGTTTTTTTTCTTAATTTGTGTTTTGTGATATATCAAGCAATTGTATTTTTATTTCTCACTATAATATTTTGGATCAAAATGTAATCTTTCTGCATATTCATAAAAAACTTAGCTATGGCCGAAGCTTAATAAAAGAGAACAGAATATATTTTCTAGATAATCTACCAAAAAAGTGAAAAAATTAAGTATTTATGAATGTGTTCAGTATGAGGGCTTAGTAAGATGGAAAAGGCAAAAAGTAAGCTCAAAGTGCTGCATGCCTTATCCAATGCCATCAAAATAACTTTTGCTTCCGAATGAAGATAAGAAGACTTCGCTGATAAAGTGATTCATTAATCATTATGGTAGCATAAAAAAGTCAAAAGTTCTAAACTTTATAAGTTTTGAGATAACGGAAATAGCAATACACATTACAGTAGACGGACCTTTTTGCTTGCAGTTTTGGGTTGCGGTATAATGCTAAATAGTGTAGTGGCGGTAAGCTCTGACTTTTTTATCTTCTTTCTTGCACGAGTGATGATGCCCTTTTGTAATTAATATTAACTGGACTTCTCATATTTCTATTTACAAAGTAAGTCGTTGATAATGATATATTTAATTTGATTAACCTTTTGAATTTTAACTATCAGTTAATTATTTACTTCGAATTTTTAGTGATAATAACCTATTAAAGGAGAGATGAGGATCACTGATTTGTAAAATGTTTGGCTTTGGTTGCTCATTTCTCTTGCATTACATCTTTCTCACCAAAAACACTTTGAATTAGCAAAAAAATCTACAACAACAACAACAAACCTTTGTCCCATTAAGTGGGGTTAACTACATGAATCCTTTTTCTCCATTGCATCCTATTGAGTGTCATATTTTCATTCAATTCTATAAGATTAATATGATCTTTTATAGAATTTGTCCAAGTCTTTTTAGGTCTACTTCTGTCATTCTTAACATAAGTCAAATCTAAAACACCTACTCTCCTAATAGGATCATCAGATGGTCAGCGTTTAATGTGACCAAACCATCTAAGACGACTCTCTCTAATCTTGTTTATCATTGGAGCTACACCAACACTATCTTGGATATATTCATTTTGAATTTTTTGTCCCTAAGTGTTAAGCCACTCATCCACCTGAACATTCTCATCTCAACAACACTCAACTTTGTTCTATGCTTTTCTTTTAGTGGCTAACATTTTGTGCCATACAATATTACAGATCTCGCCATCTTATAAAATTTTTCTTCCAACTTGGGGGGTACTTATCTATCACACAATTGGCTTGATTCCTTCCTTCACTTCAACTAACCTACTTGAATTCTACTAATAACATCCTCATCTATATCACCATCACTTTGAATTATAGACCCGAGATATCTAAAAAAGTTACACCTTTTAATGATTTGATCACCTATAGCTACGACTCTGCCACTAGAGCTAATACTAATAAAATTACAGTCCATGTATTCATCTTTTAAATATTCTTAAATTAAGGCCTTTAGACAACAATGTAGACCTCCATATGGCAGCTTTCCCTAACTTCTCTCTAGTTTTATCCACAAGAAGGCTATCATATGAAGAAAGTATACACCAAGGTACAACCTCCTGTAAATATCTATTAAGAGCATCCATAACTAAAGCAAAAAAAGCTATAGGCTTCAAGCTAATCACTAATGTAATCTAATTGAAATAGAAAAAAACTTGGTAAATCCTCCATCTATTCAAACCAAGCTACAACTATTGTATAGATATCTTTCATAAATTGAATATAAGTCATATCAACACCTTTTCTCTCTAGAACTCACCAAAGAACTTCTCTTGGAGCTTTATGGTAAGCATTTTCTATTTCAATAAAAAATCATATGTAGATTCTCCTTATTCTTTTTTTACTTCTCTATCAAACCTCTCAACAAATGTATAGCTTTTATAGTAGGCCTACCAAGCATAAATCCAAACTAATTATGAAAATTTTTTATATCAAATCCTAACCAATGTTCAATGACACTCTGTTATAATTTTAAAGTATGATACATAAACTTAATGCCTCAATAATTTGCAAACACTTGTACATCCCCTTTATTCTTAAAAATAAGAATAAAAATACTCTTCCTCCACTTGTCAAACATCTTTTTAGTTTTTAAAATAATATAAAAGAGTTTAGAATGCCAAGAAACCCCAAACCTCTTAAATATTTCCAAACTTCAATAAAGATGTCATAGGTCTACTGATTTTTCAACCTTGGTTTTCTTTAAAGCCTCCTCAATTTTTTTTAATGTGACGATAAAGAAAAAATATTTTATTATTATTAACATTATAAAGATCACTAAGGTTATGGTTGACCATATTCTCAAAATATTTATTGAAAAGTAGACCAAAATAGCTCACTAACTTATGTTGAATATCATCCACTAAGAAAACACTTTTTGATTTTCAATTTTAATAAACTTTACTTTATATAGATTTTTTTACTTTTTTTATTTTTGTTTGGCTAGTTTATACATATACTTTCTATCATATTTAATATCTATTCTATTATAAAGACCACTGAAAACAAAATTTTTAGCAGCACAAACTGTTCTCTTAGACTCTCTATAGGTCACCTTATATTTTTTCAGTTCTTTAAGTATTTATATTTAAACAAATTTTTACAACACAACTTATATTTTATCTTTTCTTGCACATTATTATTCCCTCACTAATTATTTTTATTTATTAATTTTTTTTTTCTTTTGTTTATCCATGTACTTTTTTTGCCACTTGTCAGTAGTGTTTTGGTCGACACAACTTTTGTTGTGGAGTTGCCCGTTGGAAGCTCTCG
>NEWO01000290.1:409349-419667 GCA_003013225.1 Phalaenopsis aphrodite
TATAAGAAAACTGGCCTTCCACTTTGGACTAAGATACTCAAAATCATAGTATAGATGAAGATACTCAAAACCACTTTATAGCGGGACGAATTGCCATAAGTTATTGCTATGTCAATAAGTGAGAACTTATGTTTTTCTATTGATTAATAGTTTGAAGCTCTTAATATACCCAAGATGATGGAAAATCCATGGGAATCTTGACCAGGTGTGTTACTCCCAAACTAATGTTAGTCCACTTATAACCTCCTATCTAGAGATGTTTAGGTTTGGGCTTCACCTTCATCTAGAAATCAATTTCTTTTATACCTTTAGACTAGGATGTTTCTTAACTCAATTCAATCAAACTTAACCTAAACTAATCAAACTTCACCAAATCTATTTAAATGAAAGTCAAGTTGACCTTTCAAGATTAAGATTTGGAATTCAAGTTTGGTTTGATACTGGGTTTGAATTGAATTCAAGCTTGGGAGTAGAATTAAAATGAATTTATGTTTGAAGGACAAGTTAGTTGAAGTCATTGAGAACCCTATTCTAAAGAAAGGATATGTTTAAAAGATTTTTAGAAATAAATGAAGCCTTAATCCGAACTATTAAGGAAGTTAATAGGTGGACTAACCTAAATTTTGAGCATAACGCTTCAATCAAGATGCTTATGACTTTCCATCATTTTGGGTGCATTGGTATCCTTAGATTATTAACTATCTGAATAGTAGTTCTTTTTTGTCACAGTGATGGCTAAGACAGACTATCCTAATACACACAAGTTGTGTGGCACCTTTGTCTGTAACCATGGCTTACTTCACTCTAAGGCATCCTCGTAATTTAAGGGGCTAAGATTCTTTTGGTTTTATATTTCCTAGTCCAGAGAAACTATCTATTGGGTACATAATAAACCACCCTAAGCTTCTAGACTGGACTAATCTAGGATGTGTGTGGACCTTAGTTTTCATCAACATTGGCTATCTTAGAGATTATTTTTTGTAGTTATCCTATGATTTAGCTATAAAAATTTAGAATTGGTCTCTTTTAATTATTCTTTTGGTTCCTCATTTCTAGCCATTTAGGTATGTTTATTTAAGATCTATTTTAAGAATGATTAAAATTAAACCTTCTAATTATAGATTTTTCCTTTTTAACATTTACTCAAGAACTTTATTTTCTTTTGATGCAAAGAGGATTTTTCACAAAAAAGTAATTTGTCATACAAAAGACATAGGCTTTCTTCTATATGAAATATCTGGATTTAAAATACCACAAGACTCATATATTCAAAAGCCAAGCTACATAACCATTTATTTCCGGGGAGAAAAAAATATTCATCTAGGTAGACTCTCGTGCTGGGAAATATATAATTCTTGCTTAATCCAAATAATTGAGAGAGCCTGACAAACTTATTGTTTCTTTTATCTTATGTTCAAAAGAGTTTTAAAACATTTCTTTGAATGGGATCCTTTTTAATTGTATTTTATCCTTATTTGAAAAAGATCCTTTAAAAGAACAAGCTTTTAAACCTTTAAAAAGGTTCCTTTGAAGGGATATTTTATTTCTTTGATTTTTTTTGCATAAGGTCATCTTTATTTTGAAAATATCTTTTATCTTTAGTTTTAAAAGAGTGTTAAACTTTAAAAGGGTAAAAAAAGAGGTCTTTCATATTAACTTTGAAGAGCATTTTGAATTTTTTTTAAAGGCTTGTTTACATTTTTAAGAGATTGTATTAATTTTTGAACTTTTGAAAATAGATTTTTGAACTTTTAAGAGATCTTTTATTCCTTAAGAGATCTAAATCATTTACAGAGTTATTTTATGAGGAAAATATTTTATTTTTTTGAAATATTAAAGTTAAGAGTTTTGGAGTTGTTTTAATTGAAGCAAAAAACATATTCTTTCTTGAGTTGCTTTAGGTTTAAAAGCATATCCTTTTAGAGCACTTCTAGATAAAGTAAGAAAGGGCCTTTTTTTTGTTGAAGATTTTATATTAAAAAAAAGAAAGATCAATTTAGACCACAATTAGATTTACTTATAATTATAAAGTTTTTATTTTTAATCTTTATAAGCTCACTAAGTTATCACTCTTACTTAGCTTAGAATGTTTAATTTTTCTTCCTATACACTTTTTAACCACACATACCTACAATTTTATCCAAAGGTTATCTTTAGTTGGGCCTCCTAATACTTCAACTTGCATTAAAATAAACTCATCCAACTTGCACAAAATTTGAAGACATTCTTCAAGCATGCATACATACACTCACCTTATCACGACATGCAAACCATGGAACTACACACTCACATGTCACATAGTTTTTTCATACATTTCCTTTTATTTTACATATAAGTACATAATAATTCATGTTCCATAAGCTTACAAACCGACCACAAATCAACCTACATAAACATAGACAAAACATGTATGTTCCATTTTACATGAGGTAGATTCATAGGGCTTTTTTAATTTCTCTTCTTTTTTCCAACTAGCATGTTTTCCTTTCTTCCCCTCCAACTTTTGGGCTAAGGGGAGCCTAACTAATTTCGACTAGAATTTGGTTAGTATCTCTTTTATTTTGGTGAATTAGTTGGCTAATTGATTAATTAGTTGCTTGTTTAAATATTTAATTAGTAAATTAGTTATTTTCTATGTTAATTAAAATTTTCATGTTTTAATTAAAGTCTTGAAGTTTTCATTAAATATTCAATTGATTAAGTTAGTGGCTTACTTAGGTGTTTTATTTGTTAATTATTTAATTTTTTATTTATATATTAATTATTTTATTGGTTAATTTCTTATTAATAATTTGAATGGTTAATTATTATTTAATTGGTCAATTATTTTTTAATTACTTTATTAGTTAATTATTTATTTCATTAAATATTTATTATTCAACGTAAATGTTAGTGACATAGATAATTATTTTAAACTATTCATTTAAAGTTTCATAAATTACTTAATTTAATAAGTGGGTTGAATATTAATCATTCATTTACTTAATTATTTTTATTAAATATTTTGTGAGTTTATTTATCATTTGATTAAAAAATTATTTTTTTAAGTTAAAATTCTTTTAAGATGTCAAATTAAAGTTTTAAGGTGAACTTGGTTTAAGATATTTTCATAAGTTCTTATCATAAGACTTAGAGTTTTATTAGAATTTAAATGAACTTAATTTAATATTTATTCAATTCATTAGTTATTATTTTGATTTTATTATTGATTATTTCCATGATTTATTTTATTTATAACTTTCAGGCTAGTTATTTATAATTTGATTAAGGTTTCGATTTCACTTATTGTAATTAAATAATTAATAATTTAATGATTTTAAAGGTGTGATTAGTGCATTCACAAGTTAATCGACTTATTAATCAGGTTTATAGGTTAATGGGCTAATTAGGTCACATAGTTGTTTGATTCTTTGCTTAAGGTGTGCTGGTTGAATCAATGGGTTCATGGGGTAATTAATGATTGAACAGGTTAATTTGTGGATTACTTAGCGTGTTGATAAGTTGATTGGTTATTTAATGAGCAAATTAAGAACGATTAAATAACTAATATGTTTATAAATTAATTAGGGATCTATATGTTAGATTAATGAATAAATAAGTTGGTTAATATTTTCTATTATTTAATGAGTTAATTAATTATTTAACGAGTTAATTGATATATTTAATGGGTTAATTAATTATTTAAGGGGTATTAATTATTTATGGATTAATTAATTATGTAATGGGTTAACTAATGGCATATGAGTTGATTAATTTATTTTGTGAGTTAATTAGTAATTTAATAGGTTAATTAACAAATTAAAATTTTGGTTAGGAGAGTTTCATGGAGATTAAGGTGTGTTTAGTAATTTAACATTTAGATTAGTAAAATTTATTGAATTAGTGCTTGATTTAGTGATGTTTTGGGAGTTAAACTTTCGATTAGGTTAGGTTTAGAGAGTTTGAGTCTCAATTTGGACAATTTTAATGGTTTGCATGTTGGATTAGAAAGGGTTTAGTAGTTTAGACTCTTGGTTATGGTCGGAAAGGGGATTAGGATTTTGGTTTGGTGAGTTAGGTAAGTTTAGTAGATTTTTGTTTGGGTTTAAGTGATTAGTGAGGTAGTCTTCTAATGAGTTTGGGTTTGGTGGCTTTGATGTTTTGTAGATGAGATATTTGGGATGTTAGGGTTATAGAAGCACTGTGCTTGATGATGTTATACGGTGATGAAGATAAAAGAAAACCTAAAGCAACAAGTGATGCATGAGAAATTTACAATCGGAAAACAAAACATAACACAAACATGGTGAAGAATAAAATCCAACATAAAATAACATAAAAAGGTATGGAAGATTATGGATTCTCATGGTGACAAAGAAGGTTAAACATGAATTCATATGAAGGATATAAGAAACTATTGAATCTCATCGAGAAATTGAAGTTAAACATTAAATAACATGAAAAGCATGGAGCGGTCTTAAATCATGTGATGAAAATGCAAATTTAGATAGGACAAGAGTATTATACCTTGGATTTTATTCTACCTTGATGTTGATATCTCTTTCCTTGCTTTACCTTGCCTTGATCCTTGTAACTTGGTTTGATGAAGGGAAAAAAAGAGGATTTTAGGGTTTGATGGAGGAAGAGAGGATTTTGGTTTAAAAGGGAGGATGAGGGTTTTGATTTTTTTTCTCTAGAGAGGGGCTTTTGACTTTTGATATTCTAAGAAGAGGGGCGGGCATGTTTCAGTTTTTGAATGATAGGAAAAGAGGATTTTGATTTTTGGGGGTAATCTTATTGAAAAGAAGGAACTTTGCCTTTAATTCTTTCCCTTAAGAGAGGGTGTCATTTTTGGCTAAAACTAAAGGTATGTTTAAATTAAAAAAGGAAATAGAGGGAAAGGGAAGTGAGTTCAATTGCTTGGAGGAGGCCAATAAGAGAGGGCGAGGTAGATTGATGAGGCAGTAAAGTGATGAGGCTTAGATTGAAAATGGAATGGAGGGTGAAGATCAAAAGGGCATGGGGGCTTTTTTTGGAATGTTTGGCCAAGAAATTTATGGAAAGTATGGAAAAATAAAAACTTACGATGTCACAAAGTGGCCGAAGCAAAAAATTTGATGGTTTAAATGGTTTTGAAAACTGAGTTCTCTTGCTCAAGTTATAGTTGTTTAAAATGGCTAAGTATTTTTGGCAGGTGGTTAGATGTGCGTTAGTTTCAATTATGGCCAAAAGTTAAGTAAAGCTCATTTGATAGGAGAGAGCGTTAGGATTTCAATGGTGCAAATGGCTTTAACTGAATCAAGTTGCTTGGTGAGGTATTGTCGTTCAAAGCAGTTCACACTTCAAGAGAGCTAAAAATGACAGGTTTATGTGCTGGGGATTTTATTAAACTTTAGTGGAAAAAACATGCATTTTTATATTTAAAATATTTTTTTTGAAGTTCAAACTTGATTTGAAGTCTTTGTGAAGAGGTTATGTCCAAATTATGCTATTCTATCTGCTAATTATGATTTTCTCTCTAAAAATTATCATCAGCTTGATCAATAAGCCTCCAATCGCTGTTGAATTTTGTTACAATTATGAATGGTTTTGGCGAGATGGATGCAATGATGAAGTTTATTTTAAATAATAATGACTAATTGAAAATTTTCCATATGCTTTATGTCCAAATTTATTTTAATAGTCTTTAAATACAATAATGAACCTCATCTAACTTTCAAAATGATGTTTGGAGCCATACAATAATCATGGGAAAAAATGATAGTTTTCAAGTTAAGGTTGTTTCCTGGCTTAACTCAGCATCCAACTTAAGTGAAATCAAGTGAAGTGTAAATGGAGGAAAAAATGGTTGATCTAAAAATGAGGTCAACAAAAATATTTTGCAAACTCAAGCTATGGTTGTGTTATTGGCCATTAAAGTGGTTAGATTCTTGAACTGGGATTTCTTTTTTTTTTTTAAATAGGATTCTCATATTCTTATAAACATCATCTTGAAGAATACCTCAACCCTTTGGTAACTGATTAATCTAATGAAGAGAATACATGTTGAGTTGGGGTCCAAATTGGTTATATGAAACAATATTCATACAGAATAGAACTATTCACCTTATTGGTTAGCTAAGAAGAGCACTTGCTCAAAAACTGTTACATTAAATGTTGCCCCTTATATTGATCTTGCTTTTCTTTTGTGGGGTGATAGTTTGGATATTCCTTTTGTTAGAATTTACTAGGATATCATTGTTAGTCTTTATTACCCATTCTCCCTTTTTTTTAAGAGCAAAACAAGATTATTCTAAAAAAAAAATTTGTATCCTCAAAATATAAATGTAAAAGTTGGTGTGTTAGATACATTAATACACATGAATTTTATTATATATATAAAGTGCAAAAAAATATTTTTGGTTTTAATAAAATTATACAGTTGATATGTATATAAATTCCCCTTGTATTATATATATATATATATATATATATATATATATATATATATATATATATATAGATATATATATATATGCAAGTTTTTGTGTTAGATATGTAAATAGGAAGATCTAAGTTGTACAATGTTAATGCCCCTCATATATTTGTTTTAAATGTAACTATGCAAATTTAGTTGTTAGACTTGAAAATACACAGGAACTAGGTTGCATGAATGTAATATGCTGATTCAACATTTGGTTTAAATGTAAATAATGCAATGTAAGATGTTATTAAACCTGCCTTCTAAATGTGAACTTTGGATTGATGTTTAAACATGATATTGCTACTGAGTGTGCCCAATTAATGAAGATTGTAGGGTACAATATGAAATGTAAATGCAATGTAAAATGTTGCTTTCTATATGGCTTTATCGAATTCTTCAAGATTGTCGGGTACAATATGATTGTCATATTTTTTTTATATCTGACGACTTTAGTATGATTCTCTATCTTCATTCTGAATGACAAGTTCAACATGATTATAATGAGTTCATGACTAATAGTTAAGTATGATTCTATCGAGTTCACCATGCCAATTTATTTAATATAATTCTGTTTGGACAACCATAATTAAAAAGTTCATAGTGAACTTGAATAGTCCGAAGTGAATCCAAAAAACTTTCAATGTTCATGCTTGATAGTCTGAAATGTTTCAAATTTAGACAGAGATAGACTTTAAGTTGGTCCACAAAATAATTTAAAATGTCTATAGCATAATAAAAACAATTTTATGACTATTTTAATATTATATCTGAACTATACTCCTAATTAACAAAATCAGAAAAAAAAAAAAATTGAACACTTTTTAACTAAAAAATTGTGATAATTTAACATTAATTTTTCATTTATGCATATCAAATTTAGGTATACTACAACTAATCTTATGGAAGTGAAGCATTCTTAATGATCGAGAAATAAATGAAATGGATCAAGCTCTTTCTATTTAGAAATAAAAGATTTAATTAGATTTTGAGTCTAAACTCTCAACTCTCAAATCAGAAATAAATAATAACAATAATAATAATAATAATAATAATAATAATAATAATAAATAAATAAATAAATAAATAAATAAGCTCCATTAAGGAGGCACTACTAACGCCGGCCTAGTGCAATATTATTTATCGAAAGCAAATAAGCGATTGTCACATGCATCGAAGTTCAATGGTGGGCGTCACGTGTTAAGTGGGCTTCACCATTTTTAACACTAGCCAATATCAGTGTATTATGATGAGGCTCACTTAACACGTGACGCTCCATCATTTGACTCCGAACGCGAACCGTATCTGAAGTCCTGATATAAGAAAATAGCAGAGCTGCAGAAGCACAAAATAAATAAATAAACTTCTCTTCGAAGGTCAACAATATCTCGCGCGCCGCAAAATCCACGAGATTTTGTCTGCAGCAACCTTTGTTTATTTTCTTAAAATCAGCACATATAATATTAAAGATTCAAATATAATAAATTTTAATCGCCCACGGTTTGCTTCGAATACCAGAGAATGCATGCTTCTGACTTAAAAAATGGGAACAATCGACCGGTTCAGTCACAGATAATAACTGTAGTTGAACCGGCGAAACCAAGGCGGAATTAGGGAAACAGTGGGCAATTCAACGAATGGCATCACTCTTATTATATTTAAATTCTTACTATATATATTTTAATCGAATAATTAAATTTTAATTTAAATTTACTTAGCAGGATAAATGAAGGGATAGAATCTGAAAACATAAGGATTGAATTATTTTTCATTTGAGAATTATATTTCATATTAGAAAAAAACTATCAGGAAGGAAAACTTCTGGATTTTTGTTATGAATAAAAAAAAAAGGTTTTGGTCTTTCAAATATTTAAAAAGTAAAATCTATATTTCAAAAAATATCTTTTTTTTTTATTCTCTTGATTATTATGATAAAAATTTGTGTATTTAAGACTTACGCAGCGCTGCATACGTCAGGAAGGTTATTCAGAGGGTATTGGGGGGTTATATTCGCATTATATCTCTTATAACCTCTCTGTAACCTACAAATATATGAAAACAGAAGCGTGAAACTTATTAAAAAGTACAGGTAAGTTAGATGGAGATTACATGAGGTATAACGTTAATATAATCATCTAATATCTTCTGAATAACCTCCCTGACGTACAAAGCATTGCATACGTCTTACATAGACAAATTTTTCTCGATTATTATTACATCAGTTTACGCAATTTATATTATAAATAAAAGTTTTATCATTTTTAATGCATCCACAACCACTTAATTTATATCTATCTCAATATTTAAGTTCTTCTTCAGATTTAATATTGGCTTTCAAAAGCCTTGCTTCAGTTTATGGATCCAGAATCCTAGCATTCAATTCTCTTTCTAAAACAATGGCGCAGCTCTCTCTCTCTCTCTCTCTCTCTCTCCCTTGAGGCTGGAACGCGTGATTCACTGAACCTGGGCGTCTAATTAGTCCGACGAGTTGTCGGAGCCAGGAACGCGTCTTCATTAATTAGATCGAGCGTCCTCTCTGAGTGAGTGATACCTGAGCACGTGATGCCATGTGGATGGACTAATGGCAATCAGTCTGTAAGGTTAGATTCAGAAAATCATTTTGCTGTACCAGTAAACTAAGAACAGAAACAGAAAATAATTTCTGCTGAATGAGACTTAAAAATAGTGATTTTTAAGAGATTCAGTTATTATTCTAATAAATCGGTAATTAAGAAAATGTTTGGCTTAAAAATGACAATTTTTTTTTATTCTATGCTTATTGATCTTAATTATTCATACTTAACACATAATCTTAAAATATTTTTCATTATTTTAAAATTACTTTTATCAGAAATATACAAATTTGGTAGACTTAGGATCCGTTTGGGGCAGCAGTTGTGCAGCAGCTATCACAGGAAGCAGATGCGCAGAAGCTGTTACGGATAGACTGGTTGTTTGTTTATTTTTTACAGTTTGAAAACAGAGGTGTTGTTGCTATTTCTAGACAATAGATCATTTTTTTCTTATATAGTAATGTTTTTTGCAATAGAATTATTCATACAAATATATTTTATAATTTAAAAAAAAAAATCTAGTGCAAAACATGAGAAAAAAATTAACACTTCACTTAATAGTGAGTATAATGATTGCTAAAATTAAGAAAAATGCGATTAATATAATATTTAATAATATGATAATATTATCTTTGAAATGAAGACGACATCTGTCACGTGCTAAGCCGTCCTTTAGGGATACTCTCAATGCCCGATCACTCTGGACGGTGCAATCTTCCAACCTATCTGCCCACCGAAAAAGTCAACAGTTTTTTGTGACTCTCTACGTGCACCTGTAAAATTATCTCCCATAGTTATATATCTCATATGAAGTTAGCAGAGAACATTGAAATCCATAGTAGCAGTGCAATCCTCGGGAGGTATCAGAAATCCTCAAGCTCATCTTTCCTGAATTCTTTAAAAGACATTTCATTAGACATAACACAAGTAAAAATATATAAATGAAGTAATAAATTATAGTTTTTGGCAGTTGTGAGGTCTCAGAGAGATCAATAAATCAACCAATAAATATATCACTATAAGAAGACATCAGACCTTAATAAAAAAAAGAGTTCTTAGTTTTCTTTAACCCACATAATTTTCATCTCGTGTGTATAACATATGCATATCAACATAAAAGTCCATCTAGAAGAATCTCAAAAATCGTAGCACCGATAAAAAGAGAGGAACTTTGTGCTTTCATTAGAACTTCACATGTGACACCAACCAACAACGATAAACAGACCATCCAGAAGAACCAATGAGGTCAAAAATCTTATCACCAACCTCCTAAACCCAACAAAAGAAAAACAAAAGCAATGTAAAA
>NEWO01000290.1:432694-459865 GCA_003013225.1 Phalaenopsis aphrodite
CTTAAGCCCAAAGTTGAGGATGGTTTGACCATTTGATAAGAATACATATCATTTAAATCAAAATTTTGATAATCACCTTTTCACCTATCATGATTGTTAAAGGCTTAGTAGTGACATAAGCTCAATATCTAAACTGAATTGATTGGATTTAAAAGATAACATAATTGGTGACTAACATCTTTAAACACTAAAAGCCTGACCTTACTTGTGGGCACCACAATAACCTAAACTTGCCTTAAGGGCACCCACTCACATAACTCTCAAACGAAACAACAATTGATTAATTGAGTATTCTATCCTTGAGATAATTAAATTGCTAAGTTTCTCTGAGCAACGAGGTGGTCGCACTTCGACCTCAAATGATTAATGGAGCAATCTGATAAGTTAAAAAATGAACTCGAAATTTTTCAAGAGATCTTCAAAGTGATCTAGGGTCATGTCCCGTGCACTTTGAAATCTATTAGACATTCTGAAGGGCAAACTAAACTTTTCATACTTTTGTTCTAAAATCATCCACTAGGATCTTCAGAGACTCAATAAAATCATAACTTGGGGTTTGGTAGCTAAACCTTCATCTATTCTTGCAATTTAAATTCCCTGTAAAATTATATACATGTCTTGCAAGTACTGACCTTTTAGGTGGTGGAGCGAGAAGAATTGGGAGATACACATTTAAATTAATGCATTTACCTTTCTGTACTTCTTGTCCCGATCTTGCATGCTAAACAACAATGTCACCATGCATGAAAATCAAAACTACTATGATAGCCGTAAAACTAAAACCAAAACTAAAATCAACCAAGATAAAAATTCATGGCCACAACATTCAAAATATAAAACAACTCAAAATTTAATCACAAACATCACAAAAAAATAATTGTAACTAAATTAAGACATCTTTATGGGATGATCGGGAATCCCTCGGAGGATGCAAACTACAGTTGCTAACGAGACTTCCCAAGGTTTAAATGAATGTATGGAGCTCATTAAGTTGAGTTTAGTAAATTCGTTTGGACTAAGTGAATCCAATAAAGAATAGTGATACTGGAACGAGGGAACCGTAGGATCATGACCGATGTCACTCTAATCAACTTTAATATGCCCCATACTATTTAAAGAACCATAACCTTAGAGACATCTGATTTGACATTGCAACATGACATATTAGAAAACTAAAACTCGTCATGGCAAGGAGCTTGGAGCTAGCATTGTAGGCAGCACGACTATCTTCTACAGCAAGAGGATCATCAACAACACATCTTTCCTTAAAATTAAATAAACCAAGCCATAAGACTTCGAGATGGTTTGCTTATGCAACATAAATCCTCAACCTTTTCTTTAGGTCTTTGTATAGCTCTGTTGTACAATATAAGCCCAAACTCGTTCAATATTTTGAGGTTTTCGTTCGTCACGACCTAAATCCTCACATCTTCTAGGATATTTGTGTGATCGTTTCATATGAATGTAAGCCCTAATTAATAAAATTTACAGGATGAAAAATTTAAATATTTCTTCTCGAAATTGAAGCCAAACCATAAGGTAGCTTGGAAAGTCACCGAGGTTTTCTTCTAGATCTATGACATCCCCTAGTCTCTCTTCCTTTAGATTCTACAATAAATGTGTTAAATTTGAGTCATTCCCCTTTCACACCTCTTTGTCTGATCTCGTTGAAAATTATTATCCTTTTGACTTCTTCGAAGATAATATTACCTGATTTTTATCAAGAGTTTTCTTATGTGACCTCCGTTATCTAAGATATAATTAACTATAGGGGCTTGCCCTTATATGAAGTTTTTCTGAACCCAACTTAATATAAACCCTATTTAATTCTTCATATGAAATATGTGAACTTATCGACAAATACAAATGGTTTCGCAGACCAAACAAAGGTCATTTATTTCTTGGTTTATTTGATCGAACCTCATCCTCAACTCTTGTATTTATCCTTTGGGATAGATACAGTGTTTGAGGTATATTGCTCTTTCATTTAAAATATGAAAAATTTTAGGCAACTCCACACCTAAAATAGTGCTGACCAACATCCTATCATACTCTATGCATGTACTTTCCTTGATTTTTAAATAATTTTTTGTCACCATTCCTTATTGAAATAGGTTGCAGGCATATTTCCCATATCGACCTTATTGAGGCAAAGACCGCAAAATATTTTTTTTTTTTTACTTTTTCCCACATTGTAGATGAACCAGCCCCTTTGGTCTTAACCATTGTATTACTCCCATGAAACAAACTAATTAACATAAATAGGAATGCAACAAAATCACAAATCAAAGAAAAATTGTGATGTCGCAATATCATCACCAAAACCTTCACAACAACACCTCCACATACATGCATATCAGTACACCAACACATCTATCACACCACCAGCACCACCTCCACGCAACAACACCTCCATACAAACACCACCCTCTTCTCAAAGTCACACACATACACCAAAAGAAACCACACAAACACCATCACATCCACCAAATACCAAAACCTCCGTACAAACACCAAAACCTCCACCAGACACTACACAAACTTCACATCACTCACACCACCCCACACAAATATAACCTCACATCTCCATACCAGCAACACCACCTCTACACAAACAAAAATACACACAAGCCAGCTCCTCAGATGCTAAATACACTGAAACATCAAGACACCAACTTATTCACCACATCACTAACTCAACAAAGTAACACACAAACACCAACTCATCCGCTACACTACCACCTCCTCACAATAACACATAGACAACATAACATCAAGACAAGAACTCATCCACTACACTACCACCTCCGCACAATAACACACAGACAACACAACATCAAGACACCAACTCATCCACTACACTACAAACACCAACTCCTCAAACACAAAACACACTCGGACATAAAAAAAACCAACTCATCCACCAAACCACTACCTTATTAAAGTAACACATAGATGCCTTCTCATTCACTACTCCACCACCTCCTCACACTAACAGATAAGCACCACACCATCATGACACCAACTTATCCATTACACCACCAGCACCACCTCCTCAGACACCAAACACACTATAAAACCAAAAAACTAACTCATCCAACACACCACCTCCTCCTCATAGTAACACACTGACACTAAACCATGCACTACACCACCACCTCCTCATAGTAACTCACAGACACCACACCATCATGACACCAACTCGTCCACTACACCTCCAAAACCTCCACCAAACACCAAACACACTGATGTTATCCTCTAGAATCACATAAATCCACAAGAAAAAGGACTTCATTTAATTAAAATCAACTCACCACTAACCTTATTTTGAATATCTACTAAATTTTTGGAAACCAAATGTATTAGATTCAAACCTAGAATGGTGCCTCTAGTATGATTGCCCTCATCTGTTTCTTTGTCTGTCATACTGAGAGAAGAGTTGCTACTCTTTTTCATTTTCTTAGCTCCTTCCTTGAGATTCAGGTAGCTTTATCGAACTACCTCATATCTCTAGCATCATATGATATTACTTGCGTGAGTTCAAAACCCAATTGACTGTCATTAGATTATTATATTGGAACACTGAACGATTGATTCAAGTAATTTAATCTAGGGCAAAGTCGTTCTTTCTATCTTGAATGGGCCTCTTTTTAGCCTTGTATAGATGCCCCAATTATTGTAGCATCCCTTAAAAAATCAAAGATTCAAATCCTTGATTTTATTCTTCATATCAATCAAGTGAAACATTTGAGTTGAGCCAAAGACAACATATCCATCTGGCTCAACTCTAAAGGAGAACAAGTCAGAGAACAACTTCTGAGAACAAGAGACTACCATCCTACACATATATACCACATAAGTCATAACCTCCTTAATGAAGTTCGACTTAGTCTATGTCGGAATCACTCCATAGTGGTAAAAGATAGGCCTAAGCTCTGCGCAGAGGGGAAGCTGGAGTTCCTATTAAAACTGATCTCCGTATGAAATTAGATCATCCCTAATGTAATCAAAAGCTTGAGTCTTAACATCCACCCAATGAAGGACAACAGCAGTGTCATACACATAAGTCTTAACCTCTTGGTCATTCTCTTCTCACCAAACATTTTTGAAGAATACTTGGACACCATGAAACCTTGAGAGAAGCCAACAAAAAGGAAAAAAAGTTGCAAAAAGAAAGTATTCACTCACTTCTATCTATAGGATATGCAAGGAAATTGAAATGTCTCACATTTGTACATTGATTCCAAAAAAATACATTGAGTTTATGTAAAATTGAGAGTGCAAAGTGATTAAGAATTTATTGAAATACAAAAAAAAAAAACTAAAATTTTGTTTATGATAAATAGTATTTTATAGTGGGGTTGTCCGCCACCTTGGGCAGGACTGTGCACTGACTCGCTAAACTTGAATACAACAAATGCCTCATAAACATGTACTTTTCTATCCTCTCTTCCTTCGACAATACACTAGAGATCAAACTGCCACCTAGACCTTCGCCAGTTCACCATGAAGACTTGCCACTTTGGCTTAAAGGGTTTCTATATTCGCATAGAGGATGGCCATCTCCACCCTCAAGACTGGTATGACTGTCTCTCTCTAAAGGCTAGCTAGCTTGGCAAAGGATTACACGACCTCATTTATGTGGTGTGCCAACGACTCATGGGAACTCTGTTGACTGTATGTTTTCCATTCTGGATCAACAGGCGACGATGGTTGGTTGACCATTACTTTAATTGGGTGAGGGGCAAAACATCCAACAGGAGTCTAAGACCTCTAGGCTAGGGTAGAAAGTCCAGGTCGGGAGTCTAAGACCTACACGGTTCACCTCATCACCATAATAGTTCATTAGAGTGGACAAAAAAAATTAAAATAAAGAATAAAAAAATACTGATCAATTTGCCAATGGGTCGAGGAGCATCACCATGAACTTTATCCCCGACTGAAGGATCAGGCACAAGACCTTTCAGCGACAGAATTTGCATGATATCCATTGCATGTTCCAATTTCTGGGGTGGCAGTGGAAGTAGTTGATGATGCAATGACTCGGGAGCCAACATGGGTGCATCAACAATGCACACTCCAAATCATTTCATAACTTTCAAGAACATCAATGAGTTAGAAGATTACACAACCTCCTCTACCATCTGCTTATTGATTGTAGTCTACTTCATAAGACTGGACACCTCTTGCTTGTCTTTGTTCGACCCATTTGTGTTGATTGTCCTCCTAGCCTTCTCTCAGTCAACCAATCCTTATTAACAGTTATCTTTTTTAGAGAGGGATGAAAAGTCTTCAACTTTCTCTTTTTCTCGCTCTTTGAAGAGTGAATCTTAGAAGTAGGAAGCCCAAAGTCCTTAATCAGTGCTTCTTCGCTCCCAAGTTTTCTTGAACCCGACATTCTTTTCCTCTGCTACGAATGACTAAAGTACAGGGAGATTCCATAAATAAAGAGGGAAAGCATTGATTGAGCTCAATTTATAAAGCATGGCGACAAAAAAATCCAAGTATTACAATTACCAACAATACTTATTACTCATTAAATAGGAAACTGTTTTATTTACTTCTCTTATTCTTTTGGCAATTGTCACTTTTAAAAAAGTGAGAGAATCGGGGAACTAAATGTGTACATCAGAAATGTAATTATATGATTCTTAAGGAGATTCAATGAATCGTAACGAAAGGGTAGCAGAAGATGGAACCAACTAGTGATATTTCAATAGGGTTAATAATCATTTGGTCGAATGAAAATTTGTTAGAGTCAAAGAACATCACACGACTAGAATAGTGACAACAACACCGATACAAAAGCATTCACAAGGTCAATGGCCACTTAATGAAACCCTCACCTGACCTTTTACGAAGATTCATCGCTCGAAGGAAGGCTACCTATCAGATAACGGTGGTGCACCCTTTGCCTGATATAATAACCCTTCCTATAAACAATGGGTCTTCACAAGAGACCCCCTAGAAAAAGTCAGTCGAGCAACTATCTGCCAACCAAATGATTACGGCAAACCAAACGAAAGCCAAACAAGCAAACCAAATAGCTATGAATGTGAAATGCTATTAGTGACTATTATAGGTATGGAACGACACCAACGACAGTTACCAAAGTCAAATAACACGAAAGTTAGTTATAAATATGTAAAGATGTAATGCCTAATGAGACGTAAAGATGCAACCCTTTAAAGGAGGGACAATCATATAATTCTCCAGACCCTTTCTATGATTCCTGTAGGATGGTCATTTCTTTAGGAGAAACTATTGAATCTATTCCCAGAGAATTAGTGCTATTTGTGCTTGTCTCTCTCTACTTTTCTCTTTCCCTATTCATCTTGTCCAACCAACTCTACTTTCCTTGGGCACAACCTAAAAAATATTTTGGGATTCAACACAATTAATATAAGCTTGACTTTAACCAGATACATTGGTTAAACTATTTGGTGTGAACCCGACTTGAACCTGCCAAACCCAAACATAGCGATCTAATTAATTTATTATATTGATTTTTAATATTTAACTCAACATCACCCAATCAACACAAATATAATTATTTAGCCCTGTCTAACCCCACATACCATGAACTTTAAATTTTAGCCAATTCTTATCAATTTGATTTCAAATAGAATAATAATTAATATTTTAATTTAAATTCATACTCAATTGGAATTTATCAAAATTTAAATTCTCAGTGTAAAATTCAAACCAATTATCAAGTCGGATCATTAATTAAGTACTAATCGTATGCCAACCGCTGAATGCAGAACAAATATCGCCGGAAGAGAAATTAAGGGGAGGAATTCTGCTGAGAAAAAGCATGCATTCCTCCATCCCACGGGAAGGAATGCCCGGGCATGGGCCCCACATTATGACCACAACATGCATGTAGGCAGAAAACGGTTGAAATCATTATTAATGCTGTCCACGTCAGACTCGCGGCGGCTTGCGTTTTTCTATG
Source organism: Phalaenopsis aphrodite (assembly GCA_003013225.1). Taxonomy (NCBI): domain Eukaryota; kingdom Viridiplantae; phylum Streptophyta; class Magnoliopsida; order Asparagales; family Orchidaceae; genus Phalaenopsis; species Phalaenopsis aphrodite. Next base: position 439,653 of record NEWO01000290.1, read on the forward strand.
TATTTTTTCTACGCGCAATGTCGGGCCCAGCCACGTCATCTCTTTTTCGAAAGTCCATTGTTGTTTGTCGAACATAACATCCGCTCGATGGAAGATAGACGGCCGATAATGGTCTTTGTGCTGCTGTCAAATCTGAACATCAGACCGCCAGTCGCACCAAAATTTGGACCGAAGAAAATGGATTAGGGCTGAGTGTCCGTTTGGGTAAAGTAGGTTCACATTTTGAAAATGCGTCTGATCTATTTGGATAAATTTTATTTTGACAGCTTATGTATTTTGGAAATATTAAAAACAGTATTTTAACACCGCACATATCTAGGTACGGTGACAGTTTTCTGACAACGGTCTGATTTTTCCAAAAAAAATTTAAAAATTTTGTAATAGCCACAACACATAGCTTATCAAAAGATTATTTTTAAACAACTTATCAACAGATTATTCAATAAGTAGCAGCTGTCCCAAACAGACCCTAAGTTTCGTCCTCCGAAACGCTTGATTTGGGGATTTAAGGCGTCCTATTTATCTCACCAACATTCAATGAGAAAATTTTAGATTTTTGTTTAAGAAAATGATTTTTTTGATTGATATTTGTTTTATCATAGTGGTCATTTCAAACTTAGGGAAAATAAAATGTTTACACCTAGAGTATCTACGCCGACGACAACCACCTAGCTAGATGGCCGTTCGGTTTGCCCTCTCTTTGAAATGGTAGAGTTTATCTCTTGGTTTCTTTGAAGGCTTTCTCCTTCGCTTCATTTGCATATGTAGCCTCTTAGACATATGAAGCCTTCAATAATTCTTCTGCCATTCAACTGAATTCGTTCGGTCACAAAACTCTTTCAACAACATTTTGATCGGTATACAGAGGGACGAGTACGATCCCCTCTCAATTTTCTCCTCTCTATCATAAAGTTATTCGAGAGTATTTTAGTTTTGCTTATTGATTCATACTGAGAAGTGGCACTAATCCCATAGTTGTTGGTGCAAGAACCGACTATAAATTTTTTCCTTCAATCTTTTATCTCATACTCCAGTCATAAAAGTTAGAGTCTGTAACTGGTGGAAAATTGTGCAACGCCATTCTTATTGATTTTGAATGAAAAGTAGTATTTGAACAAGTCAGATGAACATGAAATAGCCGAGCAATGTCAAAAAAATAACGAATGTCATGATTGTGATTAGTGAATTTTGCATGACAGGGCTTGAATCACCCCATACAAATGAAAAACACAGTGGGAGCCACAAACCATAATGAAATTGATCCCGATAGAACACCAGGTCAACTCTGAAGTTATTTGTCGATCTGTCAAAACCCCTGACGACTCACATCTTAACGATTTTGTTAAATATATGCTTCATTTGCTTCTGTTTGTCATCCTCGGTCAAAACAAAAGCATTCACTGCAGGGTAGGTACCAGAAACCCTAGAAGAATACTTACGGGCCATGGAGAGAAAAAAATATCAGGGGAGAATCAAAAGGGCTTAGAAAAAATTTTAATCATAGCACATCGACCTATTTATAATGAGGGGGCGCAAGAGTCGAAGCGTCTGAAGTCCATCCAAATATCTCGATATTAAAAAAAAAAAGATCATACCAAATCACATCAAGTATACATATAAATATAAAATTTACTACAAATTCTTTTTTGTTTAAAACAATATAAATAGTTACATGAGCTATTTGGAAGGAAAATATTTAATATTTCAGCAACTTGAGTCAAGACATGTCCTCGACTAAGTAGTCATTTGAACGAAAGACTGCCAACAAGCTTGCAATAGTTACCTTGATTTGTTTTTTATTGAGTCTGACCTGTAACTCAGCTCAGAGAGCCACTACTTAATTACAATGAATCAGCATGCATCCTTCCATCCTCTCAACCCGAGTCTGTAGATCTCAAGCGAGTCATTCTACAGTCCTCTGGCGGCGTGCTTGTCAGTCACCTTTTTGGGAGAATATATTTTTAATTTAAATTAATATATATAGCTTTAGAAAATAATATTTTAATTTTTAATATGAGACCGAACCGATCTCAAACAGATAATAGTTTAAATAAACAAGCAAAACATTGTAAGCAATGTATCTATCCTTTGCTTATCTATCCCAGAGAATAGACACATTGCTTGCTAATGATGCTCGATTAAATAAGTTAAAGAATTTATAACATCCATTTTAGTATACAAAACATTTTTGTTGACCTACAAATTTTCCTTGTCTAATATTAAAGATTAGACAGGCTTTATATTAAGTTGGGTTCTAAAGTTACCTATAAGGGCAAACCCGAATAGTTAATTACATCTTAGAAAATCAAAATCACTTAAGAAAACTCTCGATTTAGATAAAAAAAAATTCTCTTCAAGAATTTCAAAGTTTAGGACTTTTAAGGTTGGACAACGGAGAATCAAATGGGAAAGGCTCAAGTTTTGAAAACTTATTATGAAATCCAAAAGAATAAAAACTAGGGGATGTTAAGGAGCTTGAGGAGAACTTCAGTGACTTCCCAAGCTATCATATAGTTTGCATTCAATTTCGACAAAATATTATTAAACATTTTATCATGGCAATTTTAATTATTTAGGGCTTACACTTGTATGACACAGTCATACAAATAGCTTGAGAGATGTGAGTGTTTACATCTTACCGAACAATTACCTCGGAACCTAAAGCGAGTTAGAGCTTAAATTACCCAAAAAGAATGTGCAAAGGCCTGAGAATAAAGTGAGGATATATTCTGTACTAGATGGGATACCTTCAAGTCCTATGACTCGTTATTAAATTCTAAGGAAATATTTGCTGTTGTAGATCAACTTGCTCTCATGAAGTTATTTTTCTGTACATCCTTGTCATGTTGCCCACAGATTTAGCTCCAAGCTCTTTGTCGAAGTAACAGTCATAACATATAAGTCTCAAAAGGTTTTACCACGCATTTTTCAATGTTTTGGTTTTGTTGTAAATCAAGTATTATGAGGGAAGCTAAAGTTGATTAGAGTGACACCAGTTAGGATCTCACAGTTCCCTCATTCCGGTTCCACTATTTTCTCTTAAATTTAATTAGTCTAAAAGAGTTATTAAGCTCATTGAAACTAATGAGATCTCATTAGCAACAGTATGCTACCTCATCTAAGGGACTCTCGTAAATTTAAAAGCACGTGTTATGTTTTTTCTTTGAAAAGTTTTGTTTAATTTTGAAAATATGTTTTGTTTTGCATTTGAGGTAAATAATTCCAAGCAAGAAAATGTCGTAAAGTAAATAAGTTAGATTGCATTGCATAAAATGAAAATGCGTACCTGGGCCTTTGTTACAGCTGCATGGTTAGAATCATAAAGCACGATATATTTTGCAGGAATTTAAACATATTGCGAGAAAGTAAATAGAAGCATGTAGTACGATAAGAATAAAAAGACGAGTTGTAGCAAAACATATGCAAGTAAATGGAAGCCCATAGTCACATATGGAAGGTCAAAACCAAGAGTAAGACATTGGTAAAGATGAAAACTCAGAGCTGGATTGTGTGCTTCCCTACCTTAATTAAGAGCTACCAACCCGATAACCTACGCAGGGCAGTCTTATCCTCAATCCAAGTAATTAACTGTAGACCTTTGTAAATTTTCATTTTTAATTTATTTTTCATGCATATAAAATTTACTTTAACATGCAAAAGAATTTTTTTTGTAAATACTTTGCAACGTAGAGTAGTCCATAGGTTAATTAGTTTAATCGAGTCAGGACTACATTCAACTTAAGAGTATAAGGGGCAATTATCTTCACAAGAGTCATCTAATAGTATCATCAACCCTTATCCTCTCCCTATATTAAAGTCTTTGAGTAGGAGATACTATTCTAAAATCTCATGTCATATCACTCATTTTAGAACACATGAACATTATTGTCATTGTCGTAGCCACCTAGACCTCAAACTTGCACAAGCTTGATGATCCATATGTGGCAAAAACCAAATATCCTCCGTTCTTCACAAGGATTTAAATACCTTAGAGAAGACTCAAATCCTTGAGTATTGGGACTATTAATGTGGGATAAGTAGTGTATGACATTTCTATTAATTTTTGTGAATTTTTGGGTCCCGGGACATAACTTGGTGGGTCCATAAAAGTTTTAATGGATGTTTTTTTGAATAAAGAATAACAAGTTCAGTTGTCCTTCAAAATATCCAAAAGACCACAACTGTGTTTGGGGCATAACCCTAAACATCTTTGAAACCCCTTGAACTGTTTTGAGTTCATTTGAACTTATTTTTTTGTTCAATTAATCATCTGAAGTTAAATTTATATTCAGTGGTAGTCGATTTTTCCTGTGCTCAATGAATCTTGGGTATTTAGATGTTCACTTGATGTTTTATTTAAGAGTTATATAAATGGATGCACTTAAGAGCAAGCTCAAGTCATCAAGGATCTTGTACTAATGATTAAATTTGTGCTTGTAATGCTTTAGAGATGTCCATGATTGATTAAGTTTCCTTTCCAAAACCTCGTTAAACAAATTTAAATCAAGCCTAGCTCACAACTAAGCCCTTTAATTAAGTCTTTAGGGAAGATTTGCAATAATCAAAGATGTTAAATTAAGTTGATTTAATTATAATTGAAATATTACAGTAATCACCAATTAGGGGCTTCAAATGAGTAAGTTATTACCACTCTAGCTTAGGCCCACTACCTTAGGATTATCCTATTAGATTAACTTCCAATTCACAATAATTTAAAAAATTACATTGATAAGTTGGTTTCTATCTCTTAACCCATTATATTTAAAACATCCAAAGAAGTTTATTATAATTAAAATTACCCATTTACCCTTTGATCAATCTTAAAATTTAATTAGGATACCAAAATCCAAAAATTACCATTTTGCCGCTAGGGCCTCTCTAAATCATAACTCATTAAATTGAACTCAAAAAACTTTGAAAATTTTTAGGTACCCTCTCATGGGTCTATTAAAATATCAAACAAGAAATTAAGATTTTGTGATTTTTATTTTATTTTTAATAATTATTTTAGCTCACAAATAGGAATCTTTTGTATTAATTTATTTAATAAATCAAAGTAAAATTTTTGTTCATGGAAAAATTATTGGAGGTTCACTTAGGTTAGGGAACCACTCAGACCAAATTTCATGATTTTTTGAATTACATTTTAATTATTACAATTATTTTTTGATTTTAGTGATTAATTAAATAAAAATATAACTTAACTTCAAAAATTATTTTTTTTATATTTTTATTTAGTCTCTTTAAGTTCAGAGAACTTAAAGAAATAAAATTTCTTTTTGGTGATTTTTATTTTATTTTTTATATATTTTTTGCTTTTAAAAATATATAACTATATTAGAAAAACAAGAAAAATATTTTAGAAGGTGCAAAGTGATCAGGGAGCAATTTGAAACATTTTGGTGCGTTTTCTTATTTTTTTTATTTTTAATTACTTTTAATTATTTTTAAATTTAAAATTAGCTCGAAAATGAAGTGTTTCTTTTCACATCAATTTTGTTTTTCATAGGTTCCCAAGGAACTCTCAAAACTATTTCTAATTATGTTCTATTTATTATAATTATTTTAATGCAAAAATTTCATTTATCTTGAAAGATAGGTTTTGATATGAAATATAAAATAGGTTTCAAATTTTTATAAATATGACAACGTGGAATAAATTTTTATAATTTTGTTGAATTATATTATGTTTATTTAAATTTTTTGAATTTTGATTACTTAATTAGCTATGATAATGTACATAATCATTTAAACTCATTTTATATTTTTCCTAGAGTCCTCTAACCACAGAAAATCTACCAAATTAAGTTCCACATTTTTCTGATTTATATTTTAATTTATATAATTATTTTAAGTAACTTAAAAGTTTAAGGCTTTTAGGGTTAGCTGTCTTCTCTGACCTTAAAAAAATTAGAGAACATCTCTAACCACATTCAAAATTAGCCTTCCAAATTTTAAGAAAAGGTGATCAAAATTTAATTAAATATAATTAAAATACTCTCCAGGGTATTTAATTAGTAAAAAATAAAACAAATGAAAAATAATTTTTAATTTTGGTTCATAAAATTTTCCTCTGTTCACGGAGTAACAGAGCATTTTTATTTGATTTTTATGAATTTTCTACACCAAGATAACACAGAGATGATTGGATCCTCTACAACTCCGAAGCTCCATGCGGGGCACTCCTATTTGACGTCGCCTTCCTTGTCAGTTGTCACGCGACCCACACTTTATGAATTATTCTCCCTTCCGACTTCTCCTCTGTCGTTCGATCAATACACGCGCGAACGAACAACATCCGTTCATCATCCCGATCGGTTCTAACCTTGGAATCGTCCAACATCCAGACCTAAGATCACGCTCGATACTCAACCAATTCACATGGGTTCGTTTTTACAGCTTCATCTAGTCAAGGCGAACCTATCTATACGATTACATGCGTATGAAATATTAGTCTACTTCATAATCGATGAAACCAAGGCAAAAATTAGAGATTTTGAAGAATACCTTTGCCCAAGAGGTTAGGCCTCGATTGGGTGATTGTGGAAGCATCTTTGTAGTCCAACGACCCTCCTCAAAGTGTCACCTTGCTCTAGTATAAGGTCTAAGTAGAATTTTGACCAAAGGGTGGTGTGACTTTGATCTAGGAGTGGGTTAGAGTGCTCGGGAGAGAGGGGTTTTAATGGGGAACTTCCTATTTTGGTTAGAGGAATCTTTTGAAAGGTTTAATTTGAATTTTTGTGGAGGTTTATGCAATGATAGAAAATGTCCATGGTTTTGAAAGCTTAAATTGAGCTTGGACAGTGGATTTCAATGGCTATGGATGGTGGGGTTGAACTCAGGAAGGTCAGGGAAACTTCTGTGAGCAGTTTAAGAGGATCTCCCAAAGCAAATGGTAGCACTTTTTTCATGATCGAGAGAGGGTGGTTTAAATAGCCATGTCCATGGTGGTCAACGGGGCAGTCTAAGGGGTGGAAAGTGGTGCTTATGTGGAGGGCTGAGCGACACAATTAGCCAATTTAAATGGGACACATTGGATGGGTGCAAATTATGCTTAGTCGATGGGGAGAGCTTCTCAGTTTTGGGATTTTCTGGCCACTAGGCCAGCCGACCATGCCAGGGGAGGTGGCTAATAGAGTCAAGGGATCCAGAGGGAAGCTTAATTATGATTAGGATGGAGGTTTAATCATGTGATGGCAAGCTTAAGCCATTTGGCCAAAAATGGGAAGGAATCCCCCAAATCAAGGGACCCTTGGTCCATGGCACCTCTACGGTGGCTAAGGAGATCTAGTTTGGTTCCTAGAGTCAAAATGACAGCTGTGGTGGTCCAAGTTGGGCAAGACCAAGTTGCTCCAAGTGGGTTTAGGGTTTGTATTCAAAATCTAGGATATGGCTTGGACTTGTGTTTAGGATTAGCTAGAGTTTCAATTTGGCTTAATTGATTGGCAAATTTGGTGTATGAGATTGTTACAAGGCATTACAAAGTCAATTGAATGGAAATTGATAGGCTATGGGGTTCAATTTGGCAAGATTTAGATTTTTAGGCAAAATTGGGGGTTTTGGTTTGAACTGAATTTAAGCTTGGTTTGAATTTGTGTCTAGGGAAATTGTGGGTTCAATTTGGTCTAGAGGAATGTTGTAAAGAGTGGAGAAAGTGAATTTGATGGAATTGAATGGGTTAGGGAGTTCAATTTGGTGGAGTTTTGGCTTAGGGTCAATTTATGGCATTTGCGTTAAACTTGGTATTTGGGCTTGAATATGGGTTCAATTGGGCTAGATTGTATTTTCAATCGGGTTTAGACATGATGAAATTTGATTTAGATTTGAATTTGGGGAAGTTTAAAATCAATTTGATGGAAATTGGTGGTGATTTGTAGACTTTAGGTATTAAAATTGGGATTTTTTGTCAAATTTGGTCAATTTGGTCAAATTGGTTTGCCAGGATTGGTTTTGGGGATGTTTGGAATTATTTGGTAGGTTTTGAGAATTTTTGGGCCATGAGGGGCATTTTGGTAATTTTGGTAAATTTGAGGGTATTTTTGGAAATTTGGAAATTTTGAGGTTATTTTGGACAATTTGAGTTGTTTGAAAAAATTTGGGATGATCTTTAGATAAAATTTTAGGAATTGGGTCATCATTTTGAGAAAATTAGGGTTCCAAGGGTATTTTGGTAGTTATGGAAATGTTTGGGGCTAAAAGGCCAAATTTGGGGATTTTGGTAAAATTGGGATTTAATGAGGAGCCTAGTCACAAAACTACCTTTATGGTGCCATTAGACCAAGGGAACCTCATTTTGGACCCTTCATGTGTTGGCCCTAGCCATCCTAGCCAAAGGCGAAGAGTTTGGGGGACCACCCACATGAGTTTCCAAAAGAGTAGGGAATTAGTTTAAACATGCTTGGTTAAGGGTTGTTGACCTCACTTTTGGTTGAGGTCTAGTCTTTCCCCTTTAATAGCCTAGGATCTAGCCATAAGACTTTCTTGTTTACTATTCCTAGAGGAATAGAAAAAGAACCCTTACCATTAGAAACTCTAAAACTCTTCTTTGCTCAACTTGAAGTTCCACATATTTGTCATAACCTCTAGCACTTAGTAGGTGGGGTCAATATGGGGGAGCTTAAGAGGAGTCCACATAGGACTGCTTGGCCTTAGGGTTGACCTTAGGTGTTGTTCTAGAGCTAGTTCACACACTTTCACCCCACTCACAACCCTAAACTCAAACTTGTTAGCTTTAATCTCTTGATCTTTTGGGAGACTCATGTAGATGATCCCCTAGACTCACTAGCCCTAGGCTAGAATCTAGCATAGACCCGTACATGAAGGATTCCAATGGTCCATGGCTCATATAAGGTGGTTGACACCTCAATTTCATCGAAATATCTAACTTGGCCTTTTACCTCCAAATGTACCGAAATTACCTAAACACACCCAAACCCCAAATTTGTCCAAAAATTTCAATTTCACCCAAACTACCAAATTTGTTCAAAAGTCATTTCAGATCATTTTAAGCCACCCAAATTTCCCAAAATCACATAAAATTGCCAAAATTACCAAAATACCTCTCATTTGGCCAAAATTACAAAAATACCCTTGATGGCCCAATCAATTTGATCCCAATTTACCCTAATTTAAATTCTAAACTGAAATTCATCATGATCAAACTAAATTCAATCCAAATCCAAGTCCGATTGACCTACATTTTAGTCCAATTTCAACCCAAATCAAACAGCACCAATTTGGCCTAAAACCAAAATCCCATTCAATTGACCCCCAAATCTTTCCAATTGCCTCAAATGTGCATCATAAACTCTTTGAAAAATTTCCACACATAAAATTAAACCTTCAATTGGTCTTAGTCAAGCCTCAATTTTACCATGTCTTTAAATGTAATTTTGGCCAAAACCCCAATTTGCCCCAATTTGGCCATGTCTCTAAATGTCACCTAATTGAATGCCCAAACCCCAAAATCGACACCCAATTGAAGTTGCGAACTCTTCATCACATTCCCTTAGACCAGTTTGAGACATCAATTTGGACCTAGCTCAACCTAGCCCAACCTAAGCCCAATTCTAGCCCAACATACCCAAATTCATCAAATGTCCAAATTCCTTCAAATTGACCCACCAAATCAACACAAAATCACTCCAAATATTTTATAAATTCTTTGTGAAAATCATCCACACCAAATCACTCAATCAATTGAGTCCAATATCATGGCTAGCCTAACCCAAGCCCAACTTCAAGCTAATTTGACTCAAATTGAACTCGTGCACCAAAATTGACTAAGCCATGCCTAAGGGACCAAATTAATGACACCACAACCACCAAGCACACTCTAGTGACTAGTTCAAACCCACCTAAACCAGCCAATGTGGGCTATGGATTAATGGTTCCCTAAATTAAGGGATTTCATCCCATTTTTGGGTCTAAGCCAAAATATCTCCACCATCATGACAAACCATTAGTGGTTAATCATAATTAACCCTTCCCCTGGCTCACTTGACTTCTTTGGCCACCATCCCTGGCCCAGCCAGCCAGCCTAGTGGCCAGAAAAACACCAAAATTGAGAGCCCCCTTACCTTAACTCAAACAAAATTTCACCCATCCAATGTGTCCAGTCTAATTGGTATTCAGCATTTTGAAGCCCTCCACATAAGCACTTAATTGAACCCAAAATTAAGCCTTGAGCTCCACCCTAAGCCCCTCTATTTAAACCACCATCTTCATGGCAAAAAGATGAAAATGGTAAAAAATTTTAAAAGGAGTGAAAAAGGATCAAGTTTGGAGAAAAGAGGTGAAAATTGTGCTAAACTGTTTTGGCGCCTAAACGCCAGATCCGATGCCTAAGTGCCGGTTAAACAAAGAAGGTCGCGCCTAAGTGCCAGAGGCCCCCGCTTAAGTGTCAGAGGCAGTTATTTGGTGGTTTTTTTCATTTGGCTGAATTTTGAAAAGGTATTTGAGGCTCCTACTGGCTATAGAGGGTGGTTATGACCTCTAAAAACGAAAATATTATTAAAAGACTTATGAAAAGAGACATCCTTTGGAGAATACATTGAATTGGTACACATTTTGAAGAGTTATCAAGACACCTCTTGGAGATTTATAAAAGAAGGAAGTTGAGATTTTTTAAAGTGTGCTTGAAAGTTCTGAAAAGTGTTGGAAAGGAAAGAGTTTTGGAGAGATTTTCAGGCACCACAAATTTACTTTATCCTTTTTATTTTTAGTTTATTTTTAGAGTGTTGTAAAAGAGAAGAGATTCAAAGGAACTTCAAGAGTTTGGTGGAGGATTTGAGATAAGTTTTTATCTTCTGTTTTGAACTACTTCTGGTTTTAATTGAGATTTCTTGTTGGTTTGATGATGATTTCTACTTTTAAACTAAAGTGTGGTTTTGTTTTCTCCATGGATTCTGAGTAGTTTTCTTTATCTTTCTTCTTAAAATAATAAGTAATTAAAGTGTTGGATGGAAGTTGTGGAGAGTATTGATCTTTAATGTTGGAAGAAGTTCTGATGATTTAAATCCATGAACTTCATTTACTTCTTGATTTGGCCTATCAAGATGTTAAAATTTGTTGTGAGAACATGTAAGAACCGGGCTGGTGTTGTCTCAGTCAATAATTGAAAAGAATCACATGAGATTGTATGAATGACAATGTAATTCATAGCATTTAGTGCAAATAAATAGGGAAATAATCTTTGAAGGGTGTAGAAGACTTTAAAGTGACAGGTTAAAGTCCCCAACTTGGTTTATTATTTTAGGTTCTGATATGAGATGTTTGTCCCCAGGTGGAGGGAATCAAGGGAACTCTAGAGTGAGAGTTGGTATCTTCCCTGCCTAGCCGGTCTTCAAAACTATTCAAACTTTAAATTAGCCAATGTTCTTTATAGCATCTCTAGTAAGGGTAAAGAATATAATTGCTCATATTTGACACAACACAATTTGCATACTACCACAATAGAATTACTATGCTTATTACTGATTCATGATATGGAGAGATATTTTCAAATTTAGTGCATTTTCTTACACAAACTCAAGTGATCTTTTTAATTTGTTACTGTATTGTTAAAATATCAATAATACCAATAAGATTTGAATTTTAATTACTGTGAATACATCTCTAGTTTAAGTAATTGTCTTTTTAAAATATAAAGTTTTCTGTTCAATAGAGCATATTGCATAAATTCCTTGTGGGTTCGATATTCACGCCTTAATAAAAAAGTCTTATATTTCTTGATAACAATACTCTACTTGCGTAGTATCCTAATATATAAATTAAAGAGTTAAATTCTTATTTGCTTCAGGATCATGTTTTGATTCTGTTGCAAAGTAAGGAAATATAAATGAAAATATAATCAGAGACATTGTTATACTGTTGCATATAAGTAGTTATCGGGATCAAGTTTTTGGCACTGTAGCCACAAAAATTATTTAATTTAAAAGAAAATTTATATTTTTAGAAAGTCTTATTTAAACTTTAACAATTATTGTATTTTATTTTGTGTGTTTTATTTTATTTTTATTTTAGGTTAGTGTATGCGTAGTTCGAGTTCTGAAAGACTAGTGCCCATGATTCTAAATTAGAAAGAACTATTAAAAAAATCAGAAAAATAAAAAAAATAAAAAATCTTGAAAAATCTAAAAAGATTACAGAAATGACAAATCAAAACAATCAAAATGCTGAAATTCATCAAGAGTTTAGACCTTTATGAGATTATGCCAACCCTACTGTAGATGAACTTCATTGTAGTATTCAAAAACCTATCGTAGTAACTAATTCATTTGAGCTTAAATCTACTATTATCCAAATGGTATCAAATAATCAGTTTGGGGGATCACCACCTGAAGATCCAAATTTACATCTTGCTAACTTTTTAGAATTGTGCGCTACATTTAAATATGATTATGTATCAGATGATGCCATAAGACTTCGGTTATTTCCTTTCTCACTGAGGGATAAAGCTAAGATGTAGTTGAATTCATTAACACCTAGATCTATCAGATCTTGGGGTGATATAACACAAAAATTTCTTGCTAAATATTTTCTACCATAAAAAACTACAAAGCTTAGAAATGATATTACATCTTTTAATCAGTTTGAAGAGGAATCTATTTATGAAACATGCGAATGATTTAAAGAACTCTTAAGAAAGTGTCTACACCATGTTATAACAGCTTGATTAATAATTCAAACTTTTTATAATGAATTAGTTGGATCTCTTAGATTTTTTACCGATGCCACTGTTGGTGGTTTATTGATGTCAAAACCATTTCATGGCGCATATGCTTTAACTGAATAAATGGATACCAATAAATTTCAATGGCCTTCTAAGAGGGTGAATCCAAAGAAAGTAGCCAATATTCATGGATCTAATGCATTTACTATGTTAGCAAATCAAGTTGCTATAATTTCAAGGAAGTTAGACCAATTTGTAATGAATTTTTCTCAACCAATTTCCATGATTGAAGAGAATTCATTTGGCCAAATGATAGATTCTCAAGCATCATTAGAAACTTTGAATGCCATAAATAACAAGCAGAATAACCCATATTCAAATTATTATAACCCAGGTTAGAAGAACCATCCCAATTTTAAGTGGAATAATTCTACGGGTGGTAATAATTACTAATGGGGGAACAATCAAGAAAACCCATTGGGAAACTGGAACAACCAAGGGAATAATAATTATAGATCTACTTATCCTCAAAGTTTCAACAGTAATACACAATTTAAGGAGAAGAAGTTATCTATAGAAGAAGTGCTGTTACAAATGGGAAATTAGTTACAAAGTCAATGAGCTACAATTAGAAATATTAAGAATCAACTTGGATAAATCACAAATTCATTAAGTAATAGATCCCAAGGAACACTTCCTAGTAATACAAAAACAAATTTGAAATACCAGAATAAAGAGCAAGTAAAAGTCGTTCAACTTAGAAGCGACAGAGAGTTGGAATGTAGGATTAAAAAAGAAACTGAAGTATAGAGAGAAGAAATTGAAGAATCAAAAGAGGATCCTCCAAAAGATTCTGGAAGACCTATTTCTCCACTTAACATTGAATTAGAAAAACTACCACCTCCATTTTTTCAGAGACTTCGTGAACAAAAGTTGGATAAGCAATTTTCAAAATTTTTGTAGATTTTTAAGAAGCTTACCATTAATAATCCATTTTTTGAAGCCTTAGAACTGTTGACCTCATTTTGGAGGTCTTCTTTTTCCCTTCTCTAAATATCCTAGGATCTAGTCTTAAGATTTCTTGGTTTTAACTCTCTTAGAGGACTAAACTGGGACTCACCCTCCTTAAGAAATTCAAGCCATTTCCTCACTTTTTATAGTTTCATATGGACGGTTTTAGACCCTCAACATTCGATTGAGTTGATCAAAAAGCCAATTTATTGAAGCTCAAATTGAGCTCCTATAGAAATTTGAAAGATGTAGGTGGACACCGTGGCGCGTGCGTTGTTTGACTTGCCACTGCGAGCGTGGTATTTGACTTTGGTTGTTGCTTATGCGAGGACCGTTCAATATTTTCATCTTACTCGTGAAACGGCTCCGATCAGGTCAAAATAATTTCATTTGTCGTGCCACACGTAAATCGAAGTTAATTTGATGCGATCGACGATGACTTTGTCCAGATGACTCTGGATGATGAAACGGACTGCGCTATTGTGTCCGGGACGTCGATTTTAGCTAGGGAGGAAACCCATTTTGTTAGGACTCCGGGCGTGAGTGGATCACACAAAATTTAATATTTTATTAATATTTTCTTTAATAAAACAAAACTATATTTGATAAAGTTTTTTTTTATATAAAACATAATCTTTTAAAACCTAAAAAATTAAAACTCCTTCGCGCCTCTGTTCTTTCCCCTAGCCGAGCCATGGAGCCTTTTGCCGGTTTGTCGGTCTTCCCTTCCCTTTCTGAGCCTTCGTCGCCGGTGGCCTCACCGGTAGCCTCGCTGGTAGCCTGTACTTTCTCGCCTAAATGAGTCTGATAACCTTCCTTTTTCTGAATCTCGTTGGGATTTTTACTCTTCGTGGGTGATTCTTCTCACCGTCCCGATGCTCATCGCCGGTGACCATTCTCTCATCTCTACCTATAAATATCCCCAAGGGGGAGAGAAAGAGGACGCTGTTTTTTTTCTTGAGATTTCAGAGGGATTTTGTCGGAAGCTTTCATCTCGTGACTTATTCTTACTCTTTTCATTTCTTGAGCTAGTGAGAAATCGAGGTCAGATTTCAGTTATTTTGAGAATTGGTTATTCATGATCATGATTTTGATAGATTAATATCACAGTTATATTTTTTGGCCCTATCTGAATTCATGTGTTGAGATCTTTTGGGTATCAAATGCTATAGTTCCTGTTCTTCTTTCTGTTCTTTTTTGAATGTATATATAGGGATTATTTCCTTATGATTTTGGAATAACTATTTGGGGCTATAATTTTATGTTTCCTTTGCTGCCTCCTTCAACACCATAAAATCTATTTCAAATCAGTTTAGGGTGTTGATGCAATTTCTGAATTAGTTATTCATGTGATACTACCTATGAGATTATAAGATGAAGAACTTTCTTTTAGATCTAATGAGATTTGAGAGCTGTTTTTGCTGCTTCTTTTAATGATCTATTTGTATATATATGTGGAGAACTATCTTTTAGATCTAAAGAAGATTCTAGATCGGTTTTGATCTTCTTGATGCCCCTTTATTCGGATATAACCTCTGGAATATGTTGGTGTTCTAAATAACTATATATTGGGGATCGGTTTTTGTCCTCATCACTGTCCTTGATATGAATTCATATGTTGGAGATGTGTTTTCTGATTTTGAATATCATTTGAGGGTCAGTTCTCGGTGCTTCTTGTAGTCCCTATATGAATACATATGTCGGAGATGTCTTTTCTGATTTCGAATATCATTTGGGGGTCGGTTCTTTGTGCTTCTTGTAGTCCCTATATGAATATATATATTGGAGATGCATTTTTTGGTTTTGAATATTATTTGGGGACTGGTTCTCTATGCTTCTTGCTACCCTTTTGCTCAAATATATACTAAGAATCATTGATATAATTTGGATTGCCATTTGATGGTTTGAATCGGCTCATATTACATCTGGACTCCTTAATGATTTTGCCTCAACATGGAAGCTTGGTTTTATTATTTTGGATGAGTCAATTTGGCCTTTGTGCTAGTTTCAGTTTTTAGTCTGAGATTCAGTTTGGTTTTATGTGAAATTGAGCTCAGTTTTATGCAAGAACTATCTTGATTCAATTCATTGTTCTTAGTTGTATTCAAAATATTATTCTATCTGCTAGCCCTTTTGTTAGGGCTCAGTTTGGCTTATTTTGGCCGAAAATTTGGAGTTACAGTTTTGCCTTATGAATGGGAGTTTGAGTCTTAGTTCTTGCTCTCTGTTGGAATTTGATTTCGGTTCCTGCTTCTTGCTGGAACTCAGTTTTGGTTCTTACTCTCTATTAGAACTTGGTTTTATTTTTTTCTTGTTTTCCCTTGTTTGTATATATGTTGGGGATCCTTTTACATGTGTTTGGGGTTTATTTCTATGCTTCTTGATACCCCAATTTGAGTGCATATTTGGAGATTAGTTTGGTTTAGAATAGAAGCTTGGGGCTGCGGTTATTTTTGCTCCTCTTGCTGCTTTACTCGAATACATATCAGAAATCATTTTTATTTTGAAAACTACTTTGATATCCCAAATTTTTATCATTACTCTTATTTGAAAATACATTGGAGTTAATTGATGTTTTGAATGGCTACTTTAGTATCTCGAATAATGGCTCAATTTCATCCCCTTTTATTGGGCTCGGGTTTGTTCCTTGATGACTCAGTTTGGTTTCCCTTCTTGGCTTGGTTTTAGTTTAGTGATGGCCTATTCTTTTTGGTCATTTGCTGGATTTGATTTAATTCCCACGAGGAGATTCAATCATATTTCTAGTGATTCTCTTTACTTGAACTTCGACATTGGAAATAATTTTTATGGTTTGAGGAGTATATGTGGGGCTCGGTTTTAACTCCCTTTGCTTCCCTTTGTTTAAATACATAATGTAAATCATTTTATGGTTTGAGGAGTATATGTGGGGCTCGGTTTTTGCTCCCTTTGCTCCCCTTTGTTTAAATACATAATGTAAATCATTTTTATGGTTTGAGGAGTATATGTGAGGCTCGGTTTTTGCTCCCTTTGTTTAAATACATAATAGAAATCATTTTTATGGTTTGAAGAGTATATGTGGGGCTCGGTTTTTTCTCCATTTGCTTTCGTTTGTTTAAATATATAATGGAAATCTTTTTTATAGTTTGAGGAGCATATGTGGGGCTCGGTTCTCGCTCTCTTTGCTTCCCTTTGTTTAAAAAATTGTTGGAAATCAATTTTCTGGTTTGAAAATATATGTGAGGCTCAGTTCTTGCTCCCTTTGCTCCCCTTTATTTAATATATGCTGGAATTCATTTTATGGTTTGAAAATATACATTTGGGACTCAGTTTTTAATGTTCTTTGCTGTACTTTGTTTGAATACTTGCTGACAGTAATTTTTAAGGTTTGAAAAATGCATTTGGAATTTTATTTTGGTTCTCTTTGCTGCTCCCTTGTTTGAACATATATAGAAGATCATTTTAACACCTGTTTGGGGCCTGTTTTTATACTTCTAGCTACTTCTGTTTGAAAATATATTGAGATCGATTTTTTGATTTTAAATAAACAGATGGGGGCTGATTTTATGCTCATTGTTACTTCATTTAAATGCATGAAATAAAGGAATATTTTTTATTTGAATATTTACTTTGGAATTGTAATTCCCGTACCTCTCGTTGCCTTTTTTGAATGTACAAACTGAAACTTTGGAGGGATGTTTATTTAATCCTTAAAGGTTGCTGGAATTAGCTTTCAGCTTATATCAATTATGTGGATTTGAATTCGATAACACAAGAATGCAGCATATTTCTTTATGAAAAGTTCATAGGGTTAACAATAGGGATATGTATATGTTAAAGTTTAAACTTAGAAGTGGAAGATAGATGTTATAGAAAGGCTTGAATGATTACTTCTCCTATTTCCTCGATATGAAATATATAAAAATTTTTGTTGGATGAGCATATGAAATATTGAGGTGGCCTATTAGTTTGAGATGAGGGGTAATAGGTAATGATGTAAGAGAACCATTTAACAACTTAATTTATAGCTGAGATATAAAATCAACTTTCAATTAGTGCGATGCCCTTTCACCCCTAGATCATTAACAACTCTAACCCTTTTTCAAAAGTTTCGAGAATCGGTACTCACAAAAGAACAGATACTACGAATACTACACAGATACTACACTTACAAAAGAACAGATACTACAAACATTGCACATATATTACACTCACGAAAGAACAGATACAACACTACACAATAGACACCATATCCTGACTAATACATGCACACATTAGATATCATCTACACATATATTTCACACATCACATAGTACATCTTGCACACCACATACAAATACATCATGTATCTTTGTTTGATGGATCTAAGTATTATCATATCACGTTTTTATACTGCACACTATATCCACACACTACATTTTGCACGACCGATATTACATATCATGTATAGATACTACAGGTTTTGCACAGATATTACACTTGCACGAGAAATATATACTACACTCATACACATTATACAATTCACACACTACACCCTACACGAGAGATCCTACACTCACATATAGGTACACTACACTTCGATGAGTTCAGATACTACACTCACATGTAGGTACACCACACTTTGAGAGGTTCAGATACTGCTCTATTCACATATTCACTAAACGACAGGGTTTAAGACTGTCTGATTATAGGGGTGATTCGTTGGTGGCCTCTAGTTGATGTTAACAGGTTGACCTCAATATATCAGTTGCCTGTGGAATTGAAATGGAAAGAAAAGAGGTCTAGTGTGAGCCTATTTCCAAATTGAAATCTAATGTCCCATCTTGAAACTTTCATATGCTCATCATTTAACCTTTCTTTTATAATCTGCAAATGTTTACCTGACCCATTTATATCATACAATTGCAATCTGTTTTGAAGCTTTAGCAGAATTTGATCAGGTAGGCTTTTATTTGTTTAATTTTTGTACTTTATTTCCTGCATATTCCCTTTTATTCTTTACTATACTATACTTCACTACATGTCTCATGCACTTTCCTATCACATTTTACAACATAGTCTTTTTTGTTTGTTCTTTGTTGAACTGTATACATTTACTAGTATTCATGCTTTAGTTGCTACCTTTCTAGTATGTTTGTGCAGTCCACTATGATAGGCTGTTCGAGGCATGGTTTTTTTTATTACTCTTTGCTCTCTCTCTCCTCTTCTCAGAACGAGACAATGACGTGGTCGGTTGACGATTCATCTCCGGACAACGATTATGACAACTACTAAATACTGAAGGATGAGCTTATGCAGAACCTCGATAGATTTAAATAACATACCTATAGGACGTTGAGGTTGTTCGTTTGACACGACGTAAATCCTTAGATAATCTTTTAGGACTTTCTACAATTTTTATATCGTATGATATAAGTCCTAAACTTTTTAGGCTTCCGAGGTCGTCGTTTAGTACGATATAAATCCTCACTTTTTTTGGACTATTTGCATATGATGTGCAAATATAAGTCCCGAAAATCTAAATAATTTGCAGGACTGAAACATCAAATAATTTCTCTTTCAAAGATGTAAAGCATAACCATAGATTAGTTCGAGATGTTACTGAATCTTCTCCAGTATCTTCGACATCTTCTACTTTTCGTTCCCTTGGATTCTGAAAATAATTGTTTCTAGTCGAACCTATCTCATTTGATTTTTTCTATGAACAATCGTGGAAACTTGAACGTTGAATTCTTGAAGACAAAACCTCTGATCATTATGGAGAGTTTTCTTAGGTAACTTCGGCTGTCTAAGATGTAATTAACTATAGGGGCTTGCTCCTACAGAGAATTTAAGAACCCAGATTAATATAAACCCTATCTAATCTGTATATTAGAAAAGAGAATTTGTCGGCTATAAATTTCACAGACCAAAATAGAGTCATAAACTTTTAAGTTTAGATAGTTAAGCCTACCGATAAGTGATAAGTCCATTCGTCAAGATGATATATCATTTATGATATCGTGCTCAGCTGTTTAAACTATTAGATGTATGAGGTCTACCCGGTCTCATCATTTTTCAAAAAATAAAAGATACTATTTTCAAAAAATTAAAATTACATTGTATATATATATTAATATCCGAATTTAAATTTTAAAATCTTATTTTCGAAAGAAAGAGAAAAATAGCAGACAAGAACAAATGCCAAGCTATGTAAAGTTTATGAAAGATATTATCAACAAAAAAAGAAAGTTTAAAGATAATGAAATTGTTGCACTTAGTGAGGAGTGCAGTGCTATAATTCAGAACAAGCTTCCTGAAAAGTTTAAAGATCCTGGTAGCTTTACAGTTCCATGTGAAATAGGAGACATATTTTATGGGAAAGCTTTATGTGATTTAGGTGCAAGCATTAACCTTATGCCGCTATCAATATTTAAAAGATTGAGATTAGGAGAAATAACTCTTACTACTGTAACTCTAGTTAGCAGATCGTTCAATAATTTACCCTAAAGGAGTTATAGAAGAAGTCCTAGTGAAAGTGGATCAATTAATCTTTCTTGTTGATTTCATT
>NEWO01000290.1:460625-474374 GCA_003013225.1 Phalaenopsis aphrodite
CTTAAGCGCCAATATTCGGTGCTTAAGCGCAACAGTTAAAAAACATGTGCTTAATTAAGATTCTAGAAGATTTAACCGTCAATTAGTTTGTAAAATTGTGCCAAGGCAGTTCCAAGACGTGTCTAGAAGTTATTAGAGAGATTTAGGCCTATAAATAGAAAGGTTTTGTGAAGGAATTTCACCCCAGATCATTTTCAGCCCTAAAGTCTATAAGAGAGAGAGATTTCTATAAGATGTCTTCATGGGAGATGGATTTGAAGAAGAAGGAAGAGACCATGAGGAAAAGATTCATTAGTCAAAGTGCACAAGAGATGCATAACAGTTTCTTATCCGTTAGTATCGAATGAATATCAGAAAAGATAAACAAAATTGAGACTAACTTGGCTTTACTTGAGACCAAGGTAATTGAGATTCATGCACATTTTGAGCATATTGGATGACAATTGAAAATGCAATTTAGCCATAGTAGTTATATAGAGGAAGTGGATAATGAGATGTTTCTTAAGCAGAAATGGATTGAAGAAGATAGTATCAGAGCTCGTCACCTCCATCAGTTTTATCAACTTTATATTCTGATTGGCCCAAGAGAGACTAATGAAAGACCAGAGTTTGTCTCATCAAATGAAGAATGAAATTAAGTTCGATGTGAGAGCTTGTTTGTTAGGAGTCGTTGTGTGTACATGTTAGTGCTTAAGCCTTGCTTTTAAGTGTTTATGCTTTTATGTGTTTAATTGTGAATGTTTGTTAAGTGTTTGTGCTTAGAAAATTTTCTCATCTGAGACTATTTGGAGTGAGAATTAAGAGTTATATGTATTTGTAATTATTTGTGAATGAAAATATAAGTTTATTTGTGAACAAAGTATATTCCCTTCACTTGATCACATTTGATTCCATAAGTGTTATATGATCCGGGAAATGAAGTTTGAGTTCTACAACAGAGTGATGATCACATTTGATTCCATGAAGGAGAATTTCGTTTATGGAATTAAGTGTAAATAAATAAGGAAATATACTTTGTTGGTGTAGAATTGAAGAATATTTAGGGTGACAGACTAAAATCCTCAATTCAGTCTTAGTGTTAAAAACTAAAGCGAGAGTTAGCCTTCAAGTGAAGGGAAGTGGGAGCCAGTATCCTCCTAGCCTAGCCACGGATTTAGGGACTAAACCTGAGATTAGCCAATGATTTTCTATAATACTATATCAGGGTAGAGAATTAAAACTGCTCATATTTGACACAATACATATTTGAACCATTTATCTCGTATCATTTTACCAAAACCTCATAGTAGTGGGAAGGATGCTTTTTCACATAAAGAAATCTTCATCATGTAAACATAGTTTAATAGTTTAGCAGTTACTGTTTAAATTTTGTATTTCTTTTTTGTTAATAGTTAAATAATTTCTTTATGATAATATCTCAACATTCTAAATTAGTGACAGTAATTTTCTTTCGACTTTCTGTGAATTTTCTAGTAAATTTATAATTTCAAATTTAAACCTTCCCTGACTTGGAATGCCTTAATAGTTTTATAATTGCGTGACCTTAGACTCATTGGGTTCCTCTCATCGAGGCGCTCGTTTTGACAATAAGCTTGCCAGATTTGGAATCTGTTAGATGCTCCAATTATCCATTATAGCTTCTAAAATTGAAATTATGGCTTAATCTGGGCTTGGTTTGACTCTGATTGGACTAATTTCAGTATTATCGTGTCCATCACTTCGAGTTGGTCAGTTTGACTGAAAGTTGCAAAAATAAGTGTTCTTGATGATTTTTAGTGGAAGATTGCAAATTTTTGAGTGCTCGAGATACATACCAAGTGATAAATTTGTTGATGAAGTATCAAATACAATAATTTCTCCCAATTTAAACACTAGCCTCACAATTATATAGTTCCATTCTAACGGCCACATACATTATTTATTGCTAGCTTTTCTAAAATTAAACAAAAGTCTGCATGAAGCCTTGACCTTTTATTGTGCAACACCAATTATGTAGCTGCTCCAGTACCAACCACCAAATATCATTGATGTCCAACAACTTCTATTAATCTTCAACCACCTCCGATGATCTGATTTTTTTTCTGACAAATTTAGTTGAATTTCACGAGCTCCGACAAATCTCAGGAAGTGACTAACCATACCTTGCAGGCTAATAGTCGAGCTACCTCTCCATTAAAATATTTATAAGTAATTAAATGTATTTAATAAGCTAACTCTTATATTTGTCATGCGACGTTTAATTATACAGAGCTTAGACACTAGCGAATATCTCTCTTTGGTTTGCATATGGACACCGCATGCATCTTTGCATGCGGTGCATGCGGTGTCCGATTCTGACCTTAGATCACGGTGATCTACGGTCAGGATTATTTCCATTTTTAAAAAAAAATAAAAAAAAAATTTAGGTGGGTCCCACCGAAATACATCAGGACCGTAGATCAGGTGATTTACGGTCCGGATCGGACACCGCACGCAAGCTGCGTGCGGTGTCCGATCCGTATGGAATAATATTTCGTGCAAGACGGAAAAGAGCGTGGGAAAGAAATCTAATTTGACTATTAAACTCTTGTTCTATAGATTATATCATTTTTAAAGAAGGTAATGCTTGATTTTGTCATTTCTCATCTTAATTTTGGTTCATCCGCTCAATATAATAACTAAATTTCAATTGAATATCATTCTCTAAAGTTTGGCACATGTTATGAATTAAATCACAGATTTAATGGTTCATTGTGTAATATTTTAAGAGATTATTTTGAACCCAATTTTAAATTATTGTATTTCAAAAGTAGAAAGTACTTGGAATAATTTTGAAGATAAATAAAGCTTTATGAAATATTTATATTCAATATATAAAACATAAGAGTTAATTTATTGATCTTAACATAAAACTAACTGGATGAACATTTTTTAAACAATCTTAAGAATAGATAATTAAAAATTTTAAAATTATTTATATGAAATTTAAATAAGAAAGCATATCCAAAAATGAATTTTATATGTGAAATCCCTCAAATAAAGTTTAGTATAATTCATATTCAATTGAAATAGTTCAATTGTTTTATCGAATCCACTTGGTCCATGCTCAAATCAACTGATTAGCTGACTTCTTTTAGCTTAATAGTTTAGTTTGACATGCCTGTTCATTAGAATAACTCGATTGGACAGCTCTGCCTATCGAGTCATCGAATGAATTCTTTATGCCACATAGGCCACGCAAGTTGACAGAAAAACCCGGTCTATCCATGCAACTGATCAGTTAAGCCACTTGATTTAGTGGGTCAATTCATCTACTTTGTTTAGTGAACCAGTTCGACAGACGATCAATCTTACCTTTGCACAACATGCCTAGTTATTTTCATTTATTTTAAAAATGATATTTATTGCTTCATTGGTAATCACTTCTGTAAAGTATCACATGCCAAACTAAACTCATAAAAAAAAGAGAGATCATCCCATGGTAAAGCCCTCAAAAGCCCTCTATAAAAAATGACTTCCTACTTTGATAAAATTCTCACAGTACTATTTCTTTGTTCCTTCTATTTTTCTTATTTTCTTTATTATTTACTGTATTTCTTAGCTCTTTCATTTACACCAATAGAAAATACTAAAATTCTCAGAATCCAACGATAATTAAAAGAATATGTTATTTATTTAGAACTACAAGCATTTCCTACTCCACTCTAACCCTCACCAACAACAGGCATGTGAAGGCTCCTCGTTCAACGAGAAATCAATGAACCGGACCGGACCCTTCCCGGTTCAGTTGAACCGCAGTGCCGACCTAGGGTTTCCTCGTTGGAAATCTCCTTAAAAAACCATTTCTATCTTAAATAATGTTACAGTGAATCTTCCATATATTCTGAGCGCTGAAGAGAGCAACCCCATTGGCTGCCGACTCTCTCATGAGTGGGCCCCGTTCCGCGTGACTGAATCCCTTGCACGTGACGCCATGTGGGAGGAATGGACGTTAGGGAACGTACAATAAGAGTCTGCAATTACACTAGACTTGACTTCAAACAACTGATGGCTTCTCCTTAAATTTACATGCAAATGAAGAAGAGGTTTGCATGCAGAGGAAACTTCCTACGTAAATAAAATAATTGGATGTAACGTGCTATTTTCCGAAAAGCATGGCCATGATCTTTCTCGTTTATATTAAGTCAGTATTTTTGACATTAAAAATTTAAAACTTGCTGCAGCGTCCTGTAAATATTTGAATACAAATCTTTATGAAGTAGTTAGCCGGAATGTAGGTCACCACTACTGGTTTAGCTTATCAGTTGAACATCATGGGTATTTCTTACACTATATAATTCATGGTTAAGAAAGCGATTAAATTGGTATTGAGTGATTAAAAAATCATAGAAGATTATTAGAACACCTTAGTAGTGTAATTTTTTAGTTGTTATTGGGTAGTGAATAAATTGCATCAGTTGAAATATATAAGTAAACATGTTATATGAAGACTCTCTCTCTCTCTCTCTCTCTCTCTCTCTCTCTCTCGCTCTCTCTCTCTCTCTCTCTATCTTGGAATAAAAAAAAGGAACTTTTCTCATGTATTTGAAATAGTTCCACCATTGTAGTTACATCAATGACCATAATTAATGTCTTTCTTAGAAGTGAAGGACATACTATTAATACAATATAATTTAAATGAATAGTGAGAGATGTGTCATGTGGTTTTATTGGAAGAGTTTTGAGAAATTAAAATGTCATCAATGGTAGATATCAAAAGTATTAGCATGAATAATCTCTTAATATAAGGAAGAGATTGGATGACCAAGAAACTAAGTTATAGATGCTAGTATCTGGCATGAACAACCTGAAAAGCCAGACTCACGCTGGGACCAAGCGTGACCACGCCGCCCGATTTAGGAGCCCGGTGTGATCATGCCAACAAAATGGGAAATCATTTTGAAAAGAATTTTCCTTGCCAAATTATTGGATTCAGACATATAAATGAGTCTGAGAGCTTCTTGTAAGAGGAGTAGATATCTGGGATGACTGGAGGTAGAGAATAAATGAGTTTTTGAGTGTTTCTATTAGAATTTTTTTCTATCCATGGGTTGAAACCTTTAAGGGCTAGGTGTTCCATTTTAAATTCTTAGGAGGTTGATAGAGTTTTGTATAAGAGGGAGTGGTGCTGCTCTTGTGGAGAGGAAAAACCATTATTGTATGTTTAACTTTCTTCTCTTGCAATGAAGATCTGCATGGATTTCTTGTCTATCATTTTTTTAATATTGTGTGGCTTAACTCTTTTTTATGTCATTGTGATGGATGTGTAGTGGTTTTTATCATGCTCTTATCAGATGTGTTTTCTATAGCATTTTTCATTCTTTTATGGTCTATATTGTTGGTTATCCTCTGAATTTCATTTACTCCAAGTCTGGCCAACTAGGATGTTAAAATATTTTATGAAACCATGACCTCTAACCATTCTTTAATCTCAGCAATCCCATCATGAAACCATTTATTGACAATGCCAACCCATCTATTGAGGGAATCCATATGTGAATTAACTACCTAACTATCAAGGCCAATACCTCATTTTAGTTGAGGCCTTCCATAATCCAAATGGCCCAAAAAAAAGATGTTTGGGGGACTATCTTCTGAGGACCCAAATCTTCACCTAACAAATTTCCTTGAACTCTATACCACATTTCAATACAATGGTGTCCCCAATGATGATGTCAGACTAAGGCTTTTTCCTTTTTCCTTGAGGGACAAAGCTAAGGTGTGGCTTAACTCTATTTCCTTAAGATCAATCACAACCTAGAATGATCTTGCCCAAAATTTTCTGGTAGAATACTTTCCTCTATCAAAGACTGCAAATCATAGAAACAATATTACCCCGTTCAACAATATGGATTTAAATCCATTTATGAGGTCTGTGAAAGATTTAAGAAACTACTTAGGAGGTGCCCACAGTAGCCCTGCTTGATTTGCTAATTATTTAAAACTTTTAAAATAGATTGGTAGGATCCCCAAAGTCCATAATAGATGTTGTTGTAAGATGTTCATTGATATAAAACTTTTGATGAAACATACTAATTGATAGAAGAAATGACCAAAAATACTTTCCAATAGCTTGCCGAGAGAGTCACACCCTAGAATGTAGCCAGTATATACGAGTCTGATGTACTAACTTCCCTTGCAACCCAAATAGCTGGTACTTTTAGGAAATAAGATTATCCGAGGATGAGTTTTATGCAAGGAATTCCACCCAATGATGGATTGATGAATGGACTGGTGGTAGTTCTGAACATCTCTCCCTTATCGTCTATGAATGCTTAGGAAACCAAGGTCATTATCCCTTTTCAAACGCGTACAACTCAGGTTGGAAAAATTAACCCTATTTTAGTTTGAGAAACAATCGCCAGTAATGGATGAATCTTCAAAATAATGCAGTGGGCAACTAGCTGAACCAATAAAATAACCCCATAGGCTACAACATCCACCAGGATTCCAAGCTAATTCCCAAACTGCCTAAAAGAAATCATCAATTAAGGAATTATTCATCTAAATGGGAAACACTTTACAGAGCTAAGCTATAGCCTTAAAAAATCTTGAAAAACAATTAGGACAGTTGGTGAACTCAATGAATAATAGACCCCCTGAAACACGACATAGTAACACTGAGGTAAATCAAAAATATCAAAATTTAGAACAATGCAAGGAAGTGCGAGTGAGGACTGAAGAAGAAATGGAAGCAAACCATAAGAATGAGAGTACCCTTATAAGTCTAACTTAGGAAAAGTTTCTTGTATCCTTAAGATGGACTCAACTGAGAGACTTTCACTCTCATTCCCTTAGAGGCTACATAAGCCCATTAATGATCTTGGTAGTTTCACTATTCTCTACACCATAGGAAATGAGTTTCATGGAATAACTCTCTGTGATTTAAGAGACAATTTTAATCTCATGCCTCTAATTATTTTTAAGAAACTTGGAAGAAGAGAAATTAAGCCTGCCAATCTGACACTTCAACAAGCAGATAAATATGTGGTTCATCCTCTAGAAATTGTTGAAAATCTCTCCTTTCATAGTGATTTTGTGCCATTGGAACTAAAAGAGGATAAATAAATGCATGTGATTTTTTAAGACCTTTCATATCCATTGGTAGGGCCATTATTAATATTAAGGAGCGAAAGGTAATTTTGAGATAGAATGATCAAGAAGTCACATTTGAGGAGTTAACATTATTTGACCTTGCACAAGCTTCTAGTGTTGACTAAAAATAAAGAGTATAAGTGATGGCACGGGTACTTAAAAGCCAGTCTATTTGATATGATGAAATGAACCTTGAAGAGCAAATAATAATTGATGAATTTTTGAATAATCAAGTTAATAATGATGTTGTTCATCCCTTTGGAGAAGTATAGCCAGGAGACCATGAATTGTTAGGAGAACCACTTAGTCTAAATCTCATGAGTTCTTTATGTTTTCCTTTAGATTATTTTTACGTCTTTTTCCACTACTGAGTAGTTAGTCCCTGAAAGTAGGGTGGGATGTGAGAACCATGATTTTTTCTTCTATTATACATACATACATACATAAATATATATATATATATATATATATATATATATATATATATATATATATATATATATATATATATATAAGGTAACTCCAAATAGGGGACTAATTTATTCAAACTACTTATCATGGATTTTTAAAAGAGGATAAAGGACAATTAAGAAATATTAACCTAAATAAGTTAATAATAATATTTCAGAACTTAACAAACTTCAAACATTACTTAAGAAAATTTATATATTATTAAAAAGGTGCAATTGAAATATTATGTGGCAAACCTAAGTTGTCTTTAAGTTCTTCTTTGTTCATTTTAACCAATTTAATGCAATCTTAATATGTAACAAAAAAGATAACCTAAAGGTGTTATGTTAAATTGTCATTGTTAAGATTTATCACTTAAGGGACACTACCCTTCATCATATTTAAAATTAGAAAAGGAAATTGTTTCCAACCAGACATAGCAATTCTCAATAGAAGAATAAAAAAAGCAAAAAAAAAAGAAATAAAAGAAGAAAAAGAAAATAAAAGAAAACAAGACAAAGTTAAAAAGTAAAAGGCTCTGTGAAGAATCTTGAGGTTGGCACAACAAAATTCGAGAAACAGGGGAACTAGATAGGTGTTTAGTAGAACTGAAGTAATAAAGTATTTTATGGTTATTTAATAAAACCCCTTAAAGCTATATTCGAATGATAAATGTAAAAGAATGTTAATTTGGCTAAATTTTTTGAAATTGTCTTAAAGACATCCATGGTTAGTGAAAGATATTTAAACTAATATCTATTTAAAAATCTATGAGATTTCCAAAGGACAGAACAAAGGGAATTATGGAAAAGGTTGAGTTATTAATCATTAAAGATAAATGATCCTAAAATGGCACTTAAATACTTTAATTCAATTTAAGAAAAAAGTTGAATAGTTAGAACCCTACAAGAGTACCTATTATTCTCATGGGATCCCACTTAAGATATAAGATTACTTGAAGACAACAGATGAGGTAAGCCTGGGGGTATTAACATGCATTAAATTTTCATGATTTCACTGTATTTTACCCTACATTTTACTTATTTTTACTTATTTATCACAGATTTACACTTAAAAAAGTCTTTATTTGATATTGCCCAGGTTATGAGAGTTGAATACTAGTAATTTATAATAAGAAAGACCAATGAAAATAAAACTTAAAGCAGTCTGACCACGCCTAGAAGTGGTGTGAACATGTGAAGTGATTGATAAAAGCGGCGTGACCAAGCTAGGATCAAACATGAACAAGCTAAAAATCCAAACTTGCGACAGAACCACACCAAAATTAGGCATGACAACGCTGCCTAATTTAGAAGTTGGACATGAATCCTTCAATTTTTGGCATAATCACACCGACCAAGTATGAAAACATTTTTTTCTAACCAAATTTGTTGATTCAAATATGAGAATGATTCTGTGGGCTTCCTGAAAGAGAAGGAGAGATATGGGATAACTGATAACAGAGAATATGAGAGATTTTCATTGCTTTCCTTATATATTCTTCCTCTCCTCAGGTTGAAACCTTTAAGTGCCAGGTATTCCACTTTGAGTTCTTATGAAGTTAAGAGAGTTTTTATATGAGAGGGAGAGGTGCTGCTCTTGTGGAGAGAATAAGCCTTTATTGTATGTTGAAATTTCTTTTGTTTCTTAAAATAAAGATCTGTAAGGATTTCTTATATGTGATTTTCAAAACAATAAATGGCTAAAATTTTCCCGTGTCTCTGTGATTTTTGGATAGTGGTTTTTATGGGGGTTTTGTGAGATGTGTTTCCTTTAAAATTTTTCATTCTTTCATGACATATGTTATTGGTTAACCTTAGAATTACATTTGCTTCTAGTTTAGCCAACTAGGATGTAAAAATCTTATATGAAACATTGACCTCTAATCATTGAATAGTAGAAACAAAAGGGTTAACCCCAAAATTATGAGAGGATAGACAAATTCCAGTAAGAATTTATAACTATTTATTAGGATCAAAACATTTCTGCAGAGTACCACGGGGATTGAGGGAGCCTAAACTCCATGGATTCTAGTCTTCTTTTGATGTATACAAAGCCATAAGTAGAACTGGTTATCTTTGGTTGAAAACTATCACATTGGAAAGCATTTATGAACACCACGATCCACCACGATCAACAAATCACAGAGGTATGAGCTTCATCACTCTTGAACAACTTCTAAGATTTTCTCTACTTTTCTAGTTTCTACTATCTTCAATATGATCAGCTTTTGTTAGGTTTTTAGTATTTAATCCTTTTTTGCAATCATGCCTAGGTTTGATCACAAGAGTAGTAAACTAAAGATTTTTTTTGCAGAATAATTTTTAAACCTTTCCTTATGGGATCGATATGTGGATTCTTAAACTACAAATTACTGGGCACGTATACTTGCATTTGATGACCTACTTAATTCACAACAAGTTTTAGCATGTCAATAATTTACAATATTGGGAAAAATTTTAGCTTCTTAGATTATTTAAATTTCTTGATAATTTAATTTTTGAAATATGGGCTAATCATCTCAGAAGTATTCTCCCCTTTATGATCTAGAAGCATCAAATGGTGTACGTTAAGGGTCGTACCATTGTGGATATTATCTTACTTTCCCAAGAAGATGTTCACACTTTGCATTTAAAATCGCATGAGCATAATTTGAATCTCAAGTTTGATATGTCTAAGGTTTATGTTAATATTAGTTGGGATTTTATTTTTTAAATTTTAGAAAGTTTGGTTTTTGAGACAATTTTGTATCCCTTTTAGCTAACTCTATTAACAATTTTGTACCCCTTTTAAGGTTGATATTGGTTCTCTATCCTTATTAAGGGTAAATCTTGTGGCTTATGCCAATCTTACAAAGATTTGAGACAAGGTAGCTGTTTATCACCAACTTTGTTTAATATTGTGGATGAATATCTCTTAAGGTCTTTTTATTCTCTTTATCTGAATCACAAAATTTGTCATTTTAGAATTAAGAGCGACATGATAGTATCTCACCTGGCATTTATCAATGATTTTATTATCTTTTGAAAAGGCTCTATTACATCTACCAAACTTGTTAAAAAAGGTTTAGATAATTTTGAAAGTATAAGTGGTCTCCATTTCAACCTTAATAAAAGCTATTTTATTCTAGGGAAAGGTGTGTGTTCTTCTAAAATTAATAAAACTATTGATATACTTAATGTTCCTACTAAATCTTCTCCTATTTAATATCTCTGGGTGCCCATTTACAAAGGCAAGAAACGATCGATGCTATTTATTAATATTATTATGTGAGTGGTTAAGAGATTGGATAGTTAAGGTTCTCATTTACTTTCTCTCAGTATTAAATTCACTTTAATTAAAAGCATTGAATGCTCTCTCCTTGTGTATATTTTTGAATCCATTAATCTTACCTTAGGTGTGTGTCTTAAATTGGAGTGAATCATTAAAATTTTTATTTCGGGGTTCTGATAACCATAAAACATCTTTTTCGTGGTCCTCTTGGAATAACATGTGCTCTTCTGTCAGTTAAGGTGGACCTGGGCGAAAGGCTTTTTTGCATTTGGCTCAATGTTTCTCCATTAAACTTTAGTAGTCATTTCGTTTGGGTTCTTCTTTGAGAGTAAAGCTCTTAACCATAAAATATTGCCTATATTTTTATCCTTCATTAATCATTTTTAAAACTAGTGACTCCTTAGTTTGGAGAAGACTTTGAAAAGTGAAATGGGTTAAGGAGATTTTCATGGGAAAATATGACAACCTTTCTTGGAAAGACAATTGGCTTGGTTGTGGTTCATTAGACAGCTATCTTAATTCTCATTCTACATCATCTTGAAAGGTTCATAGATTCCTTAAGAGACATGTTGTGAAATGTACAATTTTTTTTTTACTTAGAAAATATGTTTTTATATTAAAAATCTTTTTTCTAACCTTCAAATTTTTTTACAGGGGCCTCCTAATGTCATTATCCACAACTTGGCCCATTTTAGTGATTATTTAAATACTTTATATATATATTTTTAATTTTTAATGATTTTCATTAATTTAAATATGAAAAATGACTTGAAAAAATTTTTAATCTTACTTTTATTTTTTCAAAGATCCTCTGTTCATAGTGAACCTACCAAACATGATTTTATATTTTTCTGACCTTTAGTTTATTTTTTATAATTTTTCTGATTTAAAATAATACCAAATATTTAAAAAATTATGGCTTTTGATCTTAAAGATGTCCTCTGACCCTGGAAAAATTAGAAAAGACAACTTAGCTTATGAAGAACAAATCCTGAAAAATTATTTAATTCAGATAATTATTTAATTACTCTCTGTAGTAATTAGTTAATTTAAAAATAAATATAAGGAAATTATTTTAAATTTTTAATTCTCATATTTTTCTCTATTTACTGAGCATAGGAGTATTTTTATTTTATTTTTATGATATGAATTTTTAAAGTTTCTATAATTATTTAATTCTAAAATACCTTATTGATCTACTTGTCTGAGTCGGCGCAGTGTCATTCTTAACATCTACGAAGCGATATGCATTGTCCGTTGATTGGTGGTGCTTTCCACTTAACATGCTGACTATACTCGCTGTTTGCATAACATCACACATTCGGCTCCGTCTCAGCCTTTCGTTCAATACATGCAGAAATGGGTGACATCCGTTTATCGTCTCGATTGTCCTAACCTGAGAAACTTTCATGTTCTAGATGTAATATCTCGCTTGATTCTTAACCAAATCACATGAAATTCGCTCCTACACCTGCATCTAAGTTAGACAAACACATATATATGGATAAATGCGTATGAAATACAGGTTCTCTTCACAAAGGATGTAACCAAAGAAAAATTTAAAGATTTTGATTTTTTTCTTTTGCTAAACAGGTGAGGCCTCGCTTTGGTTGGTTAGAGTCAATCACCTTTAGTACACAAAGCTCCTTGAATTGTTGTTTTGAGCTGAGGCACAACCTAGGTATGATTTCAATCAAAGGGTACCTCGGGCTTAGTATAGGACTATCTAAGAGTGCTCGGGAGAGGGGGCTTTTGATTGAGAAAGTGTTCTTAAGCTCTAGTGAAGCTTAAGAGCAAGTTGATTTAGAGTTTTGGTGGACTGGTGGTATGACCGTGAAGTGCCCAAGATTTTGAGCTAAAAATTGGGGCTAGACAGTGAGGGAGATGGTCTAGAAAGGATTGGAATGAGCTAAGGATTGTTGGGAGAGGCTCTGGAAGCAATTGTGCAGAGTTTCGCCAATGATTTCAATGATCCTCAATTTTGGTAGTGGAGGGTGCCATTTATAAATGAGGCCAAGGGGGAGCCCTTAGGCTGTCATTTGCTGGTGCTAATAACATGAGGTGGAGGTTTGAGCGGTTCAAGTGACTAATTAGAGATTGCAACAAGGGTGTGTAGAATTTGGGTTTAAACCATGGAGGAGCCTTCTTGGTTTTGTGTTTTCTAGCCACAATGGTGGCTGACTGACCAAAAAAAATATGTTGAGATTTTCATACCTCTTTTATACTGTTTTTAATGATATTGCACTTTAAAGAAAGATATTTTTTATGTTTTGTTACAGGAATGATGAATTAAGTTCAATGAAGCAAAAATATGCAAAAAGGAGCGAATTTGGAGCAAAAAAGACCAAAATGTGAAAAATTACACTAGGGCACCGACGACACCCTCAAGGCCGCCGACGACGAGATTTTCCCGAGGCTACAAGATAAGTTTTCTAGAAGGCCGCCGACGGCGCCATTGAGGCCGCCGACGGCAATGGCGCCGACGGCGGGATCGACGGTTAGGTGACATGTACAATGGATAAGGTCGGATTTTGGAGGGGTACGTAAGCAACTCTTTGGAAAACTCATCCACATTCTTATAGAGAACATTTTGGCGAAAAATAAGAAAAGAGAAGAGAAGAAGACTTTTGGAGACCTGAAGGTTAGATAGGTTCCATTTGAGCTTGCTAGAGCATGTAATTGTGAGGAATTCTTCGAGAAATTGTAAGAGTGGAAGAAAAGTGAGAGATTTCTTCCTCCTTGCTACTTCGAAGAGGAATTCTGTGTGCTATAAAAAAAAGAAGAGATTCAGAGGAACTTCGAGGTGTGTTCTTGGAGAGAAATTTAGAGATAAGTTATTTACTTGTTATAGTTTGTATGGCTTTGATTTCATTTATGAATTCCAAGTTGTGTTGTGCTTTCCCCATGAGTTCT
>NEWO01000290.1:474404-496612 GCA_003013225.1 Phalaenopsis aphrodite
TCTAGAGATTTGTGAAATGGTGATTTGAATTGGTGAAGCCATGAAAATGTTTAAGAAATTATGATGATCTTTTCACTTCGGTCTTCATTTACTTTCAATATGGCCAATTGAATTGTTAAAATATGTTGAGTTTTACAACTAAAGTGAAGATTACATCCAAGATTCAGGGATGTCAAAGCTCTTGGAAGTTGGGTGCAAATAAATAGGGAAATATTACTATCGGGAGTAGAATTGGAGATTTTAGAGTGACAGACTAAAATCCCCAACTCGGTCCTATCGTTTGGGTGCTGATGTGTAGATGTTAGTCCTCAGGTGAGGGGAACGTGGGAGCTCCGAAGTGAGAGCTGGTATCCTCCCAGCCTAGCCGTAGAATCAATAACTAAGCATAGGATTAATCAATGTTCTTTATGCATGGACCAAAGGGTAAAGAATATGTATGCTCCTATTTGACACAATATAATTGAACTAATTCATTTTATCCATTCACTATAATCTCTTGGCAAGGAGAATGATGCTTTCTTATATATTGAATATCACAATTAAACGTTATTCTCTATCATTAGTTACTATCCAAAATTATCTACTTATTTCAATTGCTTATTAGTGACAGATAAGCAACTTGAGCGTTGTTGCAGTTGAAGTATTACTTTTTATTAAATCTTAGTTCGTAGTATTCTATTTCTCCCTGTGGGATCGATATTTAAGACTCCATTAGAGTCCTATATTACTTGAGCGATACGTATACTTGCGTTGACAAATTGAATTTAACATTATTGAATATTATATCTATACATCTTTATTAAATCAAATATATATATAAAGTCGCAGTCAAGTTTCTGGCTTTGTTGCTGGAATTTAAATCTTCTAGTAGCGTCATCAAATTCTTGTAATTGTTGATTTACAAAAAGGTCGGTCACTGACCAGGCCAGAGGAGGTGGCGAGTTGGCTCATAATGGTTAGGGAGGTTTAATTGCACTTAACTTAGGGCTTGGGAGGGCTAGTTGCATGTGTTAGCGAGTTAACCAAATTTTGAGGAGGAGTTTCTATAAATCAAGGGACTTTTGGTCCATGGCTCAAAATAGATCTTGGCTAGGACTGATGTGGCTAGCTCATATGCTTAAGATGGGGCTGAGGTTATTAAGGTTTAATCAAATCAAAGGTTTAGGGAAAAGTATGGTATTAGGATTAAAATGGAGTTCAAACTTGTACATTAATTTTAGGCTTGGTTTGGGCTTGAAGTTAGAGAAATTGATGGTACCATTTGGCTTAGAAGAATATCATGAGGAATTTGGGAATTAAATTTTGTTGAATTGGAGTGAATTCTTGGCTCAATTGGATGGAATTTGGAATTGGGTTCAATTTTGGGGTAGTTAACTTGGGCTTAGATTTGAGTAAAAAATTGGATGGAATTGGGCTTGCATTTGATTCAAATTGGACTTAGATATGATGATGTTTGATTTGGATTAGAAATTGGATGAACTTAGAATGAATTTTTTGCAAATTAAGAGTGATTTGGGGATTTTAGAAGTTTAAGGGCATTTTGGGAATTTTAACCAATTTTGGTGGGTTTTGAGATTTTTGGTGCACTTAGGAACATTTGGTGGTTAGAATTAGTTTTGGTGAAGCTTGAAATGATTTTGGAAGTTTTGGCAATTTTAGGGCATTCGGTGTAAAGATATTTTGGTAATTTTGAGGATTTTTTATGTATATGGGCAATTGGGGTAATTTGAAGTGGTTTAACAAGACGTTTGGTGACGAATCAGGGTTTTAAGAAATTTTGGAAGTTTTAGGGTTCCTCCACATGTTGGATTTGGGGAAATTGGGGTAGGAGGCAAAAGTGGGATGTCTAAATGGAATTGGGATTGATGTCAATGCAAATTGTGTAAGCTTCTCTTCTAAATTCATAAGACCCATGGGGAACCTCATTTTGGAGGTTATCCACACATCGTTGAGAAAACCACTGACTAGAAATCCATGCAGATCTTCATTGCATGATATAAAAGAAGGTGAAAGTTACAATAAAGGCGTGTCCTCTCCGTAAGAGCAGCATCTCTCCCTCTCATACAAAAACTCTCTCAAAACTCCCAAGAACTCAAAGTGGAATACCTAGCCCTTCAAGGTTTCAACCTAAGGAGATGAAGAAAACCTAAATGAAGCAGTGAAAATCTCTTCTATTCTCTACCTCAAGCTATCCCAGATCTTTCCCCTTATCTAAAAAATCCCTAAAAAAATGCTTGTATTTGGCACCTATAACATGCACAACACCAAAAAAATCCCTTCTTAAGTTTAAGTCTATGATAAATAAGAAATAGTAATAGATGAGATACAGGGTAATACACAGGTGAAGTCACAAAAAATTAACGCATGTCATTACCCTCAATTATCTCATTACTTGCCCTCAAATAATCTCATAACACACTTGGGATCCCATGAGAATGATAGATACTCCTACAGGGTTCAAACTATTCAACTTATTCACCAAAGTGAATTAAATGTGTTTAAATGCCATTTTAGGATAAATTATATTTAATGATTAATAATTAATATTTTCCTTAATTCCCTTTGTTCCTTTCTTAAGTAACCGCATAGATTATTAAATTAACGCTATTTAAAACATCATTCACTAACCTCAAATGTCTTTAAAATAATTTTAGTGGACTCAACAAAAATAATAATCCTTAAATTTTATCTTTTGAAGATAAATTTAAGGGATCTCATTAAAAATAACATGAAAATGTTTATCTCTTAAGTTTCACTAAACACCCTTATGGTTCCCTTTTTTTCTTGAATTTTATTGTGCCAAGTTCAAGCTTCTTCTTAGAGCTTTTTATTTTCTGACTTTGTCTTCATCTCTTTTTCTTTTTTTCTCATGAGAATTACCATATATGGTTGATAATATTTTTCATTTCTAATTTTAAATATGATGAAGGGTAGTATTCCTTAAACAATAAATCTCAACAATGATAATTTAATGAACACGTACATATGTATTCAACAAGGATAACAATACACAAAACAAAACTATGACACACATTAGTAGAAAAAAAATAATGCAATGGTCGCTCTAAGAAAATATGTCTTGTAAGATCATTAAGGACATCAATACACAACACATGATACAAGACACTTATGACCATGTTCTCCTCATTGTCGGTTGCTGCTTATAACACAAGGTCCGCCAACAATGGCACAAGGTCTGCCAACAATGTCAAGTTTTGGCTATCGTCAACAATCGTCAAGCTCTCAATCTGATCAACCTCTTAGAAGAAACAAAAATTATTGATCATGGAATTAAAAATCTAACTAAAAGGAAAATGAAGGATATCAGTCAGTCCCTTATCATTAACCAAATGAAGGACATCCAATGGTGATAATTTATTCGTCAGTCCCTTCTCAATAACCAAATGATCACTTCCACTAACTACTAGTACATCAATTAGCGGTAAAACACTTTCAATCCCAAACTTTACCCAAACTTTACCCAAACTTCAGCAGGATTCTTTATTGATGGACTGACCCTTGAGCCACCCAACTCCTCCCCAAACTGGTTTGAACCTTCTCTGAAGTTTCCCAGATTAAGTCGAATGACTCCTCCACAATTCCAATTTCAGCAAATATGTTTGCCCAATCGACAAATTTTAACACTGAATCAAATCTTTTCTCTACAAAGAAATTGCAATAAACAAGCAAATGCAAGAACGGATGGACTCAAGATGATGAGAATTGCCTCGTATGCCTTATATATAAGGCTTGCAAGCATGAAAATCTAAGGAGACTGATAATTAATTTAAATTATGGCTATTAAGACTTGATTTTGTATATTAAAAATTTCCTTATTCTTATCACACATGTTTCTATCAATGAGTACGAAAATTGAGGAACTTAACATGTAACATAAAAATTTGTCTACATAATTCTCAAGATAAACTTATACTCTCAATTAAAACAGACAAATCGAGAAACATCCCTCTAAAAGTAAGCTACAAGTACACATAAAACCAACCGACTGAAGAACTACTAGTTGACAAACAACCAGCTGATTAACGCTCGGTGAACGACCAACAAGGAACATATATTCATACCAACGACCAATGAAAAAGTTTAGTTCTTCTAGAAATCTCACCACTGCCAACGTGATGCTCTCTCAATAAGTTCCCACAAAAAATCTTCTATGATCTCAAGATATAACCAAGTGACAAGTAGGTCAACTAGCCACCTTATGGTCAACCGACAGCCTTTCTCTAAGTCGGCGAGCTTCTTAGAGTGAATGTCGATCGACATCAAGGTAAAATAGTTGATCGACACCAGCTTGGTCAAATGACTCGAGGATCTAAAGATCAGAAGGTCTAGGTACATTAAAAGATACAAAAATTAATTACACATATGAGAAGATATAATAAAAGACAATAATATCCAATATCACCCCTGTTAAAGCAAGGTAGATGTGTAATATTTCACCTTTTGATCCTCTATCTTTTATAAATAGGGAGCCCATAATATTTATGTGGGGCTTTTGACCTTTATAGGCTCTGGCCTCTTTAGGATTCTTTCTCAAGTCCCACTAATCTAGGGAGATCTCTCTCTTATTCTCTCTTGTAACCCCCTAATTACATCATATAAACCCTTACGCGACAAATCTATGCACGCTCTTTTATTTCCTTCTACCTTTATCTCTATTTCTCCCTCAAGATTCCTAGCACCCCGATCCTTCGACATGCCTCACATGACAAATTTGTATTCAACAATTAACTAATTATATTATGCAGATTCAATTCTATAGACACACGGTGTTTAAGATTAGAGAAATCATAAGAGCTCCAATTATACTTCGTACACATCCTAGCAAATACTTGGTTTCATGTCCACAATGCGGTTCAGATAGTTTGAGGTATTCATTTGTTAACTCTACTATACTCTTAATGCAATGAAATACATGCAATTTTAAATTATTTTTATTTTCATTTTTTAGAAAATTCTCTACTTGCTGCCAAACCATAAATATTAACACAGTATTGTAAATTAAATATGCAAAATGCTTCCTATCAATAAAAAAATTTCTTAGAAAACTAAATCATAATTATGTAAATGTAAAATGGTCGTATTTCTTATGTCTGATGAATGACTTGGGTGGTATACATGTAAAAAAGCAAAGTTTAGGTATTAAAATGTAAATAAATAGGAGTTGGTGATATGTATAAAATGGCAGTTTGAAAACTTTAAGAAATAATGTTTTAACTTTAGTAAATAAATCAATTATGTGAGTTATTTGTGCAAAAATAATTTGAGCCAGTAAAATTTTAAATAGTCCGGAAGAGCAGAAAATGACGCCTCGTGGACTTGTCTTTAGAGCATAAACAAAACTAATTTTAAAACCGTATAATTAAAATTCTAAGAACACTTATCAATCATGAAAGCTAAATTTTAATTGTAATTAACACAAAATCATCTTAATCATTATCGTTTTCATAAAGAAATCCTTAGTCTATATCAAGATCACATCATCATCATCATCAGCTCATTTGTTCCATTGTTGAAGCTGTTCAAGATGTTTGGGATTAATAGTTGATGATTCACAGCCTTATCTGTTTGTTATAGTGATGTTTGACATATGCAAGGATTAAATGTTTTATATTGCTGAACTCCAACCCTATGGAGCTTTGTCTACTTCATAATGAAGGTCGACCATATTAAAAAAAGCCAGGGCTTATTTAAAATTATGCATAAAATAAATGAAGAATAGTTTTTTAATCCAATGATGATTTCATTCAGTTGCACCAATATAGATAGGAAGCCTAAAAGAAGTTCATTTATGATCATATTCGTCATTAGACCGATCCTTTTTAATTTCTTTCCTCGCTTGGAGATCCCTCTGCTGAGCCTCACCCCATCCTTTCATGTAAATCAATTCATTTTTTGAAAACCAAGTGCTAGTCTCTTCTTTGCTCTAAGAACTTATGGGGGCACAAATCGTTTCTCCTTCACAAATGCTATCGCTTTTTATCTGAAGGTCATCCGACACACTGTATAGCCGACCTACAATCGACCTTAAGTGCTACCTAATCATAACTCTGATTTCTAGCCTTTATAATACCAACATTTTGGTGGCCATTTTGGCTCTCAATATTGTGCCTTTACTAATATATATAGATTTTGCATCCAATACATCAATTCTCTTAGAGGGGTCTCCTCCATTTGCGGTTAAGTTGTCATTGGATGTCCCTTATTTATTGGTGTTGAGGTGTTTCTTATTTTTTGTGATTACCACATAAATGTCACAACTTACATACTTCAATTTTTTTTTTTTGGCTCTTCTCAAAATATATATATTTTTATTTATGTTGTGCGAATTTTTTATGTAGATATTCAAGGGCTAGGCTATTCCCTCTTTCACTCTACCCCCTCCACATATAGTTGAGCTCCATCTTTGTACCAGTAAAATTGAATCAATACTATCATCATATGATCAAGGTGCACTTGCTCTTATCATTTCTTGAAGATACAAACAATAAGCTTGTTAAATTGATGAAGTCTTATTTTGTTGGTAACTTCATGTAAAGTTATCCCAATAGTCTTATTTCAACAAAAATTGTTTCAGATCATTACAATGCAAATGGTGAATAAACAATTGTATTACTTCAAAATAAGATTTAATCTCATTAAACCTTGTCTATAGAATATTATACTACTTTCTTTTTTTATATAAATTCATCTTTATAATAGGTTTTGTTATAACAACTTTAAAATGATTATTGAGTTCACCTTAACCAAAGAACCCACTAGTGTGTCAAGTTATCTATGACCTTTAATTATTATAAAGAAAGCATTTCAATTTTTCTATAGGCAAATTTCAACAACAAATTTTATAGAGATGTTCAAATAGTAACCTTGACATGATTTTTTTGAGTTAAACATTGGTAGAATTTGACTTTCTAAGGTCTTAAAAGGTAAAGTTTGGGTTAGTATGAAGGAGAATGGTTATTAGTAGAAGGTGGTAATTGAGAAGATTTTGTTTCATTACAATCATTGTCATAGTCTAGGCCACCACATTTCACCTTTTTGGAAATTTGATTTTGCCTTAAGTATATTAGAGACTTAAGAAGATTCAATATAAGTTGATTATAATAACTCTTGTACTAACAGAGAGATGTTGTCCACTTTCTTGGTGGAATGTTTCTTTACAATAGATTTGTCTCTTTTATTACCATTTGCTTATCCTCATATTATTATAAAGCTCTTTACTTATTTATAATATTTGCAATTCCTCCAACTAATACTAACCCTAAATATCTAAAACAATATTTTGAATCTATCCTCAAATCATGATATATGTAGATCAACTTACAAAATTATTCAGAAAAGATGATGAAATTCTACTTCATAATTAAATCAATTACAAAAGCACCAAAAGGTTAGAAAACTATTATGAAAAAAATTTAGATATAAAAGAGAATATAATAAATAATTTGTCAATTATGTTCCATTTAAATGAAATATTGATTACATCTAGTTATTGTTATACCACCTTGCAATTCCATTTAAAGTAGTAATAATA
Source organism: Phalaenopsis aphrodite (assembly GCA_003013225.1). Classification (NCBI taxonomy): domain Eukaryota; kingdom Viridiplantae; phylum Streptophyta; class Magnoliopsida; order Asparagales; family Orchidaceae; genus Phalaenopsis; species Phalaenopsis aphrodite. Next base: position 481,957 of record NEWO01000290.1, read on the forward strand.
TCTCCTTAGTCAAAAAATCATCCTTTAGTACTTGCATAAATTTTATAAGAAATCATTTTCACTTGTTCTAATTATATAATGTTTGTTACGGTTAGTTTATTTTCAATGATATCATTTGCAAAACATATATCCAGTTAATATTTGATTTGTCTCCATAACATTCTTTAAAACTAAATTTACTTAGTACCATGTTGACCTATCATTTATCTGCTAATTAATGCAAATATTGTAAAACTATATTTTCACCATTCTATTCCTTACTTGAGCTTGTTTCATTGTCTTAGTCATACAAAATTTCATGATTAATAGTTGATTATTTTTCACTAATATTTTTTCAAATTCTAAATTTTTTCACCTTAGCATGGAATTAGTATGTCTTTTATTGTCAAATTTTTTTTGTTCAATAAAATTTATCAAAATTTAAATTTATAAAACTATCTTCATGTAAACTCATGCCACAACACTGCAATTACAATTATGCCTTTCCTAGTTAACTTCATTGTGACTTCCTTCATTTTACTAAGGATTTCAGATCGGAGTGAAAAAGTAGATAAGAATTAACATTTATTTTTTCTTAAGTATATTAGAGACTTAGGAAGATTATGTATAAGTTGATTATAATAATTATTGTACTAACAGAGAAATGTTGTCCACTTTCTTGGAGGAATGCTTCTTTACAAAAGATTTGTCTCTTTTATTAACATTTTCTTATCCTCATATTATTATAAAGCTCACTACTTATTTATAATATTTGCAATTCCTCCAACTAATACTAACCCTAAATATCTAAAACAATATTTTGAATCTATCCTCAAATCATGATATATGTAGATCAACTTACAAAATTATTCAGAAAAGATGATGAAATTTTGCTTCATAATTAAATCAGATGTATTTTTGTATTATTTCATCTTTTTAATATTAGATGTATTTTAGTATTATTTTATTTTTGAAATTACTTTTAATTGCAAATATTGATTAAAAAATTTAATGATTTGATTAAGAAGTTATTTTGTCTAATCAAATTTTAAATTTCTTTATCAAATATCAATTAACATTTAACGTAATTAGCATAGTTGGAGTTTATTAGAAATATTAATTTTAATTAAAATTATTTTTTATATACTTTAATTTATATAATAAAATATGTAGTAATAATTAATATAAGTAAAAAAAATGATATTAATTTATGAAAATTGATATTGTTTTATTTAAAGTGTCAATCATAAGTAATTATTTGATTAACTTCTTATCTTATTAATCAATGATAAGAAACATATTTTTATTATATGTAAAGTTTCATAATGAATTTTGATAGGATAAGTTACTAAAATAAAATATTATATTTGTATGAAGTTTTAAATCCTAAAATATAGAGCTAAATAGTTTAATTGAATTTAATAAAATTTTATCTCTATCATAACAAATAATTTTTAGAAATCAACCTAGGCATAATAACATAAATTCAAATTTACTAGATTTACTAAATGGTAATTAAGTTAAATACCACTTTAAGCTAAACGAGTATTTAAAGATTTCATATTAGTCTCTCATGGAACTTACACAGTTTGATAGTACAAACACATATAAGTGGTATTTTACAGATGTATCACCAACTTATCGTAAGGTCAAATTGGGAGAAAACTTGGAAGAGGAAAAAATATATATTGGATTTAGCAAAATTTCATATCAAAATTTACATTTTCATTGTACTCATATACTCTTAGCTCCATTAAAAACCATAACAAATATAAGACTGCACATGTCCCATATAAGCAAAACAAACATAACAATTTCTTAGTTAATTTGATTCATGCATGTATTACCTACTCATTATTGTATTATGTTACATAGAAATCTTTAGTCAAATCAGATGGGTGCCTTTCTATTCTTTTGTATGTGGTTCATGTTTACTTTTTCCTTTCAACTACCAAGTGTGTAGGCTATCAACTACTTTTGTTTCTTATAAAAGTAGCCCTACCATCATTAAATACATTTAGAAATAAGTAGAAAGTTCCTCAATATTGATCAAAGTAGACACTTTTAGTGGTAATCCATCCTATTAAACAAGATATTATAGAAAAATGGTGTCATTGAAGTGAATTGTATAATATTAGAGGTTTGCTGTCAATTTAAACAAGTTATGATTTTTTTCATAAGGCGATAAATAGGTTGCATGGAAAGAAGGCTTATTTTTGGGTTGTTTTGACAGGAGAGACATATAATATAATGAGAGAATGGTCTATGAGTTAGAATTTATAATTAAGTATGCCAATTTGTTATAAAATACTATAGGGTTCAAAAAATGAACGACGGACTTTGGAAGAGGAGTGCCGATGAATGGAGGTTTGGCATTTGTAATTGCACCAAGGCGAGATCAACCACGAGAAATTTAATGTAACAATGAACATTATCAACATATTACAATGAAATTTTTGGTAGTCTATAACTTGGCAAGCAACTACTGCATGTTTTGGTGACAATTAGTCGTATGCTTCTGAACATGCATTCTTAGAGGTTGACAAACTTAAAATACAAAAAGATTTATCATTTTAATTGACTTATAGTATGATACGTTGTAGGAGGATTTCAATTATGGCAGGAAGTGTAATCATGTGTCATGAGAGATTGCCTAGGATTGTGAATATTGCTTACAAGCTTTATTATCAACTTCCTTTCAGTCATCTATTATAAGGTGATAGCTAGAATTATAATGTTGTGTAGTTTTAAATTTTCTAAAAGTCTTTTTTCAAAAATGATTCATAAAGATATGGTCATTGATATAAATAAGTTTTTTTAATATTTTATGTAACATTATTTGATGAAAATTATTATGGGAGGGTTAAAAATAAAAGTATTGGAAAAAAATACATTACAATCATAATGGTTGCTTTCATAATGATTTTGGAAAAAAATTGATGAAGTCAACTATGAAATCTTTCTAGGATGATGTGGGAGTTGGTAAGGGTTGAAGAAGGCTGACTAGTGCAAGCTATCCTTACTTTATTATATATTAGGCGTGTACATTGGAAGTTTGTCACATCAATTTTGAGACTTAAGCTTTTTTATCTTGCAATACAGTGTAAAATATCCCTAATGCATCCATAGCCTTCGATAATTATTGAATGACATGATTATGAGATGAGCTCCTTGGGACAATAAGTTGAAAATGCTATAGTACAAACAAATGTGGAAGATACCCTTCTTAATGCATTAATTAGTAATGTTTATGGAATAGCTATGTTTATGGGGTTATCCACTCTAGCATGTCAACATGACATGAAACATTGGAGTGCAAGTCAGCTTTATTGTATCTAGTATAGAAAAGAATTTATGAGAGATGATACAACAGTTAAAGTGTAGAATTTATTATGTTCTCATTAGGTTCATGCCATTTGGGATAGGGTATCTTCTTCCTTATTTGATGGACTAGGTTTGTTCAACCTGAATGGTGTATTTAAGTAGTCCCATTTATTGAAGAAAGTTTAACTGACTTGGATAGAAAGCATAATTCTTAGTTTAATGGGGCCTCTAGAAGGTTCTACTTGGCTCTAAACTATAAATACTCATATATCACTATTTTAAACAAGGCTATTAGTTCATAAGATAAGGGATAGGTTATAAAAAATTTTAAAATACTTATAAAATCACCATTTAATTTTCAATCATAGGTTTATAAGAAATTCACACTAAGAATTTTTCTTGATAACAACTATAAGACTCTTTTCTAGTTTACATAAGCATGTGAGAGGGGGCAGTGATTTATATTGACTATTAAAATTATTGAAAACTAGGTTTGGTCTCTTTCTTATAGTTAACATGGGGTCGGCAACTTATCTATTTTATCCTATTATGCTCCTTTCCAAATAGTCTAATTTTATAAACTACCAAATAAAATAAAAAAAAAATTAGAAGGAGAAAATAAAGCAAACTTAGACAAACAAAGAAAAGGAAAGTTTGGAGTTCTTATAAGATGGTCTTCATTAGATAGATCAAGAGCATAAATCAAAAAAGAAATCAAACCAAATCACATCAAAAAATTATCAACAAAGAAGACCTTTATAAATTTCCCACTAATATGACCAAAGAACAAATATTTTTTTTTATTTGTGGGGGCCAGATGCAACTCCCAAAGTTACATTTTTCTTGTGTTAATTACATCTTGAGAGATACTTAAGAAAACTTTTGAGTAGAAAATTGTTGCTTATATTTTGATATCTAGTATATGGGATTATCAAAAAATGGTGTTCATCACTTTGAAAGAGAAATCCTAATACTTAAAAGCCAAATATGGTCATTAGGAAGAGGGTGAATCGTCATATCTTTTGTTGGCGGTAGCCTATCAACAAAAGCGCCTGTGAAATGATGAAAAAATAATTATCAAAGGAGAAGAATAGATACAAAAATGATATTTCAAATGATAGAAAAGGAATTTCTATTACTAATAGACATTACTTAATTGGGATTTCATGGATCCATTTTGTAGAGTCATCAATCTTTGGGGTCGATATCGTCATGAACGTTGTCTGCCCAACATATCATAAAACCCCTTGTGAACAACACTTGAACTACAAATTTAAGCAGAGCATATAGACCCTAAAAGAAACAAAACGACAATCGAAAAAAGATCTATTGGAGGACAAGTCTAATGTTGGTAGCCTCAAATACTTTTAAATTTAATTATTTTGTATATGATCCAAATTAAATCCTAAAATATCAAAAATTTTAATTAATTATAATGTCTTTTAGCTTACAAATAATTACTTATTTTATGAGAATTTCTAATATATATATATATATATATATATATATATATATATATATATATATATATATATATATATATGGCCGTTGGCTTTAAAGTCACGAACCGATCGCTATCCGTTGATTGAGGACACGTGTCAGTTGTTACAAAAAGCTGACTTATGGATGTAACTTTGAGTAAAAGGCACTGTAGTAGAGTTCCATCATGTACTATAACGTAGGAGAGTATTTTAGTATTGTACAGAAACTTGTGCGGGAGAAGGAGAGGGAGAGGGAGAGGGAGGAAAAAAATACCAAGACTTCATAAATTTTCTGCGGTAATCCAAGAATTCATGAACAGTGGTAATTAAGTTAATTACAATATGAAGACCAAGCCCTGTGACGATGGTGGGCTTATAAAATCCCCTAACACGGCTATCTTCTTCCTCCAAGAGAGACTCCACCAAAAGCATCTTTCCACCTAAAGCTTGGTGAGGCTGAGTTCCGGAGCGAAGAAGAAACGCACAGGTTTGTTCTCTAATCCCTTCTCCTCCTCCATCCCCTCTTCGTCTTTTGTTTGTAATCTTCTTTCTACTTTGAGAAAGAAAGGCAACCAGCTGTTTTTTGAAACTTGGTTAGCTCTTTATTTCTCTTCCTGAGATCCCAGAAGAGTTGTGTATAGATCTAGACTTTATTTTATTTATTTTCTTTCTTTTGTTTTCCACTTGTAGTGGCTTTCAAGCAGGGTTTAATATTTTTGCATAACCCTCAAGTTCTTTTTTTTTTTTCCGTTGTAGATCTAAAAAGGCCACCTTTTTAGTGCCTTAGTTGATTTTTCATCCTTTTCTTGTTAGATCTATACTTCTTTTTTTCTTTTTTACCGTTTAGTTTCTCTTCTTCTCTGTTTTTTCCATGGCTGCAGCTATAAATTTACAGAATAGCTGGCCTTTTTACTCTTCTGATTCTTCTGGTGAGGAGCTTATGCAAGCACTCGAGCCTTTTATCAAACGTGCTGCCTCCTCCTCATCTTCTTCTTCTCCTTCTCCCTCTCCCTCTTTGCCATATTCTCCTACTCAAGCCCCCACCTTTTCGTCTTCCCCTTCGTCTTCCTCCTTTTACTCTTCATTTCATTCCTCACTCTTCTCTCAAAATTCCGTCTTGGATTTCCCCACTTCATCGATCGGGCTCACTCACCTCAACTCTGATAAAATTCAACAAATTCAATCCCAATTCTATCTCCAACAGCAGCATCAGATGCAATATCCTATCCTGCATGATAACATCCAGAGCCTTCCACCTCCTCCGCCTCAGCGACAGAGCTTCCTCGGCCCACGGCCTGCGGCCATGAAACACACTGCTGCCACGGCTTCAAAGCCCTTGAAGCTTTTCCGTGGTGTGCGGCAGCGTCACTGGGGCAAGTGGGTGGCCGAGATCCGGCTTCCCCGCAACCGCACTCGACTCTGGCTTGGAACCTTCGACACCGCAGAAGAGGCAGCCATGGCTTATGACAAAGCCGCCTACCGTCTCCGCGGTGACTCCGCCAGGCTGAACTTCCCCAATCTCCGGCAAAACGGCTCCCACCTCGGCTCCCCTCTCCACGCCTCCATAGACGCAAAGCTACAGGTTATCTGTGAGGAGCTTTCGAAAGCTCCGGCGAAACAGGGGAGAGGTGCTGCATCGAAGCAAATTTTGTTGCAAAAATCTGATCTTGATATTCCTGTGGTTGCGGAGAACAAACCGGAAAGCTCCGTGGAAGAGACAGAGCTGTCGTTCTCATCATCTTCCTCTTCATCTCAGGCATCATCTCCGGTGTCTGAAATGGATCAGTTGGACTTCACTGAGGCGCCATGGGATGAATCCGAGAACTTTGTGCTGAGAAAGTATCCTTCGTGGGAGATTGATTGGGATTCCATACTCTCCTGAAAATAACAAAAAAATGTAGTCTCCTTTCGTTGTGTTTATTTGCCCGTTGCAAGTGAGGTTTTTGACATTTGCTGGGGCGTAGGTCTTGAATGAATTCCTAGGCTAACAACTTTGTTCAGAAACCATTTTTAGGATGTTTTGTAGATGTTGATTGTGTTTGCTGTTGTTGTTCATATTTATCCAGGTTTTGCTGGTTATTTTTTCGCTCAGCAGAATCTGGAAGTGCCCGTTTGTTATTGTGTAATATTATCTGTGCAATAACATATGTGTAATCTATTATTTAGTTTTATTATATATCAGATTGTACTCACGGTTTGACATGTTTAGTTAAACTTGATGTTAATTGAACTAATAAATAGAATTTCATATCATAATTTCTGTTGATAAAGATAAATCATAATTGAGGTTTGTTAGAGCTGTTATACTCTGAAGAGGGTCAATAATGCAATAAATAATTTAGCGAACATAAATAATGAATAGTTTACCTGCAATTAATTATTTTTTTAGAGTTAATGAGGACATTGAAATCAATTGAGACCTGAAGTTCCAGTCGAATCGGATTCTATGGCCTATCTCCGAATAAAATGCATCTTCTAGCTAAAAATTTCAGAGAAAACACATCCTTGCTCCTTCTGAAACTCAAAACTTTCATCTTTTTTATAACTTTAATCGCAGCCTAGTTCTTTACGAACCGTATCTGCAATGGACATTTCCAGACTTAAATTATTTGGCATCTAGTTAAAAATTTCATAGTTGTAAATTGATCTAATTGTTTTTCTTTTTGTAGCAGATTTCCCTCTAGGTCTTTATTGAGGGAATGGGAGAGAAAAATGAGACTAGAAATTAATACTAGTTGTGACGCTTATAGTGATGTGCTATGGTAATGAATGAAATAAAATTTTCAGTCCCGTTAAACCATGAACTGCTGCCATGCTGAGATTTTAGTAAAACAATATTTCATAATACATGACTGCATTTCGCAAATCCGGATTTTGGATGCATCTGGAGTCCAATAATAGAGTGCCACGTGTTAACATTGTATTGCGGTGGGACTCACTTGACATGTGGCGCTCCATCATTGGACGACAGATGTAATATTTTTAACTCTTGAAGATTTGAACTTCAATCCTGCTAGAAACAAGATGGGATGAATTGAAAATTATAGTATTGATTTATTAATTATTAATTATAAAATATTAACCCTTGGGCTGGAAGATTTCAACATTAACTTAACAGAAAAGAAAATCTAATGAATTGATAAATTCATTAAATAGAAATTTGTAAATATCCATCCTCAGTTACAGAAGATTTCATGGTTGACCAATAAAAATTAGAATGGGGTGAATTAATAAATTTAAATTAAATTCTATCATTATTAAATAATTAAAAAAATTAATGCCATCAAAGTACATTTTGACTATAAAAATCCATTGAAATTGAAATTAATTAAATCTTAACTAATGTAATGAATCATCCAACAATATCAAATTGTTGAAAACAAAAATGATTACTATAACATGGACTTCACAATTAATAATATGAAGATTGATAATCAATGCAATTAAATATTAAACCATTCCTAATTTAAGTAGTATATTTTTAAAAATTGTTGATATTATACAACAGTTATCATGATAACACAAGGAATACTACAAATGAATAGAGCATATATAACCTATAACATGTGTCAATGAAAATAATTACATTGAAAAATGCTATATTCATTCCAAAGCCATTTAAGTGACTCAGAACAATGAAGATTTGACATGTCAATCATAATCATATTCATTCCTGCTCCAACATAGTGTTTCATAGAACAAAGACTCAAGTGATTCAAAACCAAGCTTACACTAATTAAGCTACAAAATAATTGCTATTAAGAAATTATGATTCTTGTATAATTAATAAGGTACAAGGATTTCCCATAACAAATGCCTCATAATTAATAAAACATATTAATGGTCTAAATCCATTATTTATTTTAAACATTTTGTTTGACCTCACCATAATATAATGCAAACTTTTATTTAGCCCTTCATTTGATATTTAAATTCTTGATCCTTGTGTTAATAGTTTGTTAAAAAATTACATTAGGTTTATAATAATTTAGGTTTGTCCAATCAATTTCTCTTTATCAAGTAAATGTAGCACAAAATTAATCCAAAGAATGCCAACAATTATAAACATCAGATCCTTACATTTAGTTTAATGTAAGGATTTTTAAGAAAGTACTGGAGAAGACACTTCCACATAAAAGTGCCTCATATTCCTTACATTTAGCTATAAGTTCTCAAACCACTCAAATTTAGGATTCTGAGTTTGAAAGCAATTTAGGAAAGTTTAACTTTAAATGTCACTAGAAAAATTCATTGTTGGTTGATAAAAGAGCGAAGGCTTTCAGATGGTCTATTAGGCCTTCAGATGGTCTATTAGGCCTAGCTCTTTCTCTTGCCCACAATCTGTGTAACGACGACGTTTCCGACGACATTGAATGTTCGACGGCTTACCAATGGGTAATATGCATGAGTTTACTATAAAAGCATAATTGATGGGAGGTCGTCGGTTATAAAATTGACGGTTACAAGCATTCAGAACATGTCAAAACCATACGTGTTCGTTAACCTTTGCATAAACAACTGAAGAGTCAAAGTCTTTTGTTTAATGTCAGGAAAAAAAAATTTGTTGTTTAATTTATGGTAAGTTTGTAGGTTAATTCAAAAAATCATGGAAAAATTGTTGCATGAACAAAAAAAATAAAATAATTAGTCTAATTTATCATTATAATTTTCACACATGTAATCCTAACACAGATACAAATCTAATTTTTTTATCGCACACTCCACTTTACCAATCCAAGCAGTTATTAAACTCAAATCATATGAATAAACACACACAATTAAACACATAATTAAACTTAATGTGATAAACCAAATAATTAAAATACTTGTACATAAAAACAACATTTTAGCAATGTTCCATAAAACGAACTAAATTAAAAAAAAACTATCCTAGTGCTCCTTCGTGCCCTTATCATCCTCCTCACAATGTCCTCCAATAAGATTTGTTTTTCTCTCTGACTTTCCCGATGCCACAATGCGTAATTCTGTTTTCATTTTAGCCTTTAATTCATACTTCATTTGAGCGATTTGGGTAGCATATTGAATTTTAATATCTGCAGTGAATGTGACAACCTGCCTACGAACCTCATTCTCGTTGGTGATAGAAGTAGATGCCTAAAGTACGCATGAGTGATGACTGTCATAGGTTTTTGTTTGTTAACCTAATATATCGATCCTTCTTTTCTTCTTGCTTCCACCAGACTCTCTCAATTGCTCATAGTCGAGCTGATTCCGATTTGGGATCGTAAGTCCTTCTATGAGTTGGGTTCTACACTGTCTCAGCTGCTGGAAGGTTTCCCACAAAAAGCAATGTATAGAAAGTTTGATGTAAAATTAAATTCAATTATTATTTGAATTGAATAATAATTGCTCTTGTCACTTATATGTAATGCATGGGATTTTGTTGTTAACTCACATTTGGTCTGATTGTCGCTTATGGTACGTGCATGTAGCTCAGCAGTGATCGGCTCTCGTCCCAGCTCCATATCCAATTAAGATAAAAAAAGTTAGAAAATAATTATTTTATAGTATCATTTAACGCACAAGCTAACTCTTACTAGCATTCTTTTATCATTTGTGTGTGGGACCGCCCCACTAGTATGCTTGGAGGCGCCCATGCCCACCACAGTTTGAGTGTCAATTATCATTGGCTGCTGACTCCTCTATCGGGAGTTTAGAGTAGCCCAGGCCTCGAGCTATTCATCAAAAAACATCCTTCCTAATCCACCAAGGGCTCTGATGCGTCATTACAAACCGACATGGTTACGTGTTGATTTCAGTGTGCTCACTTTCCTACTGAAGGTTTCGTGATTTGGACCCTGGTGTGATCACACCACAGAGTGGCACAATTACGCTAAGTGCTCTGTGTCACATCCTTGTCACGCTGCCCGCAAGCGTGGTCTTGACGAGGTTGAAGAATGTCACAACCTAGGCTCTTTGGGTGTGGTCATGTCGGAGAACAGCAAAATTATGCCAAACTCTCTGTCTCAAGGCATGGTCATGCCGAGAGTTGGCACATCTCGCAGATAAGGCATTTTAGGACGTGATGACGCCTGTTTTGGGCATTTTCATTCCAACAGTTAGGCACGACCATGCCTATTTTAAGTGAAAAAGGTGTGGTCATGCCAAGGGTGAGGCATGTCCACGCCTATTTTAGGTGTGGTCTTGTTGGACCCTTGCACTTGAAGTGCTAGTAGGAGCAATTTTCTGCCTCGTTTGGACTATGGTAGGCTCTAGAAAGATGGAATTTGGTCTTTAAACATTAAAATGGAGATTCGAATATATCCCATATCATATGTATTATCACTCAACGGTGAGCTTTTGCTGATCAGGGCTGAATTGGCACTAGTCCAGTTTCCACGCTAGAGACACATACCAGAAGGTCCAAATGGGTGTATTGGACTACGAAAAAAAGAGCATGGTCCCATACCATTTAAGTTGACATCTTGCACATACGACATCAAAAGTGATGCAAACAAAGGATTCCTAACAAGTGTGTTGCGTAGCTGAGGTACAGTGCACTTGTTGGATGGATTCAAGAGAAAAAAAAATCTTCTTTAGAAGTTAGGGTGACTTCTCAAGGGAAGATAAAAAAAACTTGGCTAGGGCAGATTTACAGACATGTTATGACCAGAGGTTCTGCTTGACCATATTCGCAATGACAGATCGATCTGTCTGACCTATGTTTTAAAATGATAGAACGATAATGGCCTCTACCTGACCATATTTGCAATGATAGAGGAGAAGGCTCGATCATTTCGTGTGACCTAAGTCTCTTATTGTGTTTTCTCTAAAGGAACAGACTGCAATGGCATGGTTTCTATCAAATGAAATACCCATCATGACAATCAAGTGATTATAATCTATTACGTAGTCTGATTGTAGTGACAGTTGACTAGTGACTTAAATAGTGGGGTCACACGAGAAGGCGGGATAATCTGTGCGACCCAAGTCTCTAATAATGTCCTTGCTAGGGGAATCAACTACAACAACATAGTTCTCGTCAAAAGGACACCAATCACAGTGATCATGTGGATATAAAGACCAAATTTTTTTTTATCGAGGTGTAAACTGACCATTGGCTTAAACAGTATTATTGAATGTAAAGGAACAATCATCTCATGTGGCCTTGGTCTTTTATAATGTTCTCATACCATAACTGACTAAAATTTAAATGTAGTTATTGATGAGTGAAATATTCATAATTTGGTCAAGTAGCTATAATGTCCAAAGTATCCTGACCGAAAAAGTGATTGACCGATGACTGGTTGGCACAATAAATCAAAAAGGCTTGATCAACTTTTTTGATATAAGACTTCAATACTCACATGGAGTCCTTAATTAAAAGGTAGCTCCTTAGTTTTAAAGAATAATTCTTTATCTGATCACAATGATGAAGATGAAGAAAACAAAATTTTTTGACTATATTCGTACTAGCAAAGGTGGGAGAAGGTTGAGTTATTTTGTGTAACCAGAATCTTCTATTATGCTCTCTTGAAAGAAATCTGATTGTGTGTTGAAATGGTTCTCTTTGAAAGAAGCACTCATCACAATAATAATGGAGGATATGAAGCCAAATACATCCCAATTAAAGTGGAAACTAGCCGGCCAATTGAGATGCCCTCATTACAAAACTGACTATAAAGTCATATGGTTCGGGAGGTATATCAACCTAAGTAACTATACAGTCAGAGATGTCCAGAGATAGTACAATCCCACAAAAGAACTGACTGAAAAGGTCATATGGTTTGAGAGAAATTGTAGTAGGTACGTATAAAGCTGAAAGTGTTAAAAGACAAGATATTCTCTTAAAAGAGCAGTCGAAAGAGTCATATGGCTTGAAAAACATCTTAATAGGTGGCTATAAAGCTGAAAGCATCAAAAGACAAGATGTTCTCGTAAAAGAGCTAATAAAAGAGTCATATGGCTCGAGAAACATCAAAATCAATATATAAAGCCGTTACTTCTCCGATAAAAGGAACCAACTTGAAAGCCATATGGTCCGAACGATTTTAAAATTAAATAGTTGTAATACTAGAGATGCTCTCCAAAAGAACCGACTATAAAGTCATGCAGTTCAAAAGACTTCAAGATCAAGGGACTACGAAGCTCGATGTGCTCGAATGAGGCGCTTTCATCGAAGGCTGGCCGAATGAGAATGATTGTTCAATTGATTAAAACATTTTCATGTAGTTAGGGAGCTATGTATCCCGAACATAGATAGTCAAGGAGATATGTATCTTGCTAGAGAATAGTACAGGAGGTATGTTTCTTGATTACATTTTAGACTAGATAGCCAAGTAGCCTAATCAATGGAAAAGGATGGATTAACATAGGTAATCTCAATCAGTAATAATGCCCTTGCGCAAAGAACTTACTAGAAAGTCAATATAGTTCTCATTGAGTACAAGATCAAATAAGAGACCACATGGAAAAGTGTCTTTAGGTGGCACGTTTAATATATCTACTAGATGAACGAGGCAATCTAGCAAGGTAAGGTGCTTCATTTGAAGGGTATCAGCTTCAACTGGTAAAGGTAATCCCATCAAAAGTGTGAGCACCAAAATATAATTAAGTATCGAGACAGTTCGATGGAACATGGTTTGGTTGGAAACCAATACAACATGTTTTTGACAAGGTAATAAGAACAAACCGAGTTGATCAAGAATATTAGTGGGGTTGGATAAACAAGATGTTCCAACCTCAAGGGTGCTTTCATAAGCACTAGCAAGACAACTTTAACTGAAGACCACTCCAGAATTAGCAAGATAACTCTTGCTGGAGAGGTATCAACTATCTCAACAAGACATGGATTAGTCGATAAACCGATGCTCTATGTCCTTCGGTAAGGTGACTGAAATCAATCGAGTTGTTCGGAAATATCTTGAAGTCAATATAGACACAAAATTATAACTATAGAGTGCTTCTTTAAGCACTAGTGAAGTAACTTTCACCGTGAATTCCTCAAAACAAGCAAGGTAATTCTTGCTGAAGAAGTCTCAACGAATAATTCCATAAGAATTGGCTAAGGAAAATCTCATTGAGGAAAATATCAGGGTTCTAGTCATATATCAAAATATTCTGACTTGAAAACATGGATCAAATAGACAATAAAAAAGGTCTAAAATGATACAACACATCACTTTGATAGGGAAATAAAAATTGACCCAACCTAAATATTAAAAGGGTTAGATAGCCAAAGTGGCTCAACATATATATGATAATTCTACCAAACATCTTGGTAAGATAACACCTGTTGGGGAAGTATCATAGCCTAATAAAAAAACTAAAGCATTTTGATTATATATGGATCAGTCAAATAAGAAATATGCTCTAACCGATATGACGTGTCTCGTTATAAGGAAATCAAAGACTAATAGAGCCAAAAATATCAAGGGATTAGATAAGCAGGGCAAACCAACCATAAAGGGTGCTTTCACTAATTTAATGAAACAACTCCTGCTGGGAAATAGTCTAGCCACATGATAATTAACTACGAAGTGCTTAGCCTTTAATTCAAACTTAGATGTATCCCTGAAAAGGATATATACCACAATCATCAATAGGTTGGAGTATCTACCTTGTTGAGTTATGATGAGTGGGATACTAATTATTTGGACTCGCATGAAGTGTGTACCTGAAAATAATACTAGGAAAAGTGCATGGTTTCTTTGCATATGAGAAGTATTAGTCGAAATTGACTTTAATCAATCAAGATACGACAAAGGTTACCTAAAAAAGATGCACTAACCTTATGATGCTTAGTATTAAAGCTAAGCTCAAATTCTTTAAAAGGGTATCTTCCACGCTCATTTATGATGAGTGAGATAATCTAATTCGGACCCTCACGAAGCATGTAACAAAAAATTAAT
>NEWO01000290.1:497220-514162 GCA_003013225.1 Phalaenopsis aphrodite
AAAGGATGGTTAGGCAAAATGCACAAATCATAAGGTAGTTAGCTCTAAGAATAAAATTTAACATATCCCTTAAAAGATAATATACCACACTCATTTATCATGAGTGGAATGAACATATCTACCACACTCATTTATGATGGGTAGGATACACTAATTCGGACCCCCATGAAGCAGGTAACCGATGATAAAATTAATAGTAGTACATGGCATCTCTCACATTAATCATTGTTAGCACCATGTATAAGACAACCAAAGGTAACCGAGACTATAATGAAGATTACACCCCATACTTAAAGAAGTTGTGAAAAAAAAATTTATCAGGAAAGGATGTGAGAAAATAACCCCATTACAATCACGCCTGGAACTTTTACATGAACAACCTTTCAAGGCTCTAGTGATGCTTGCCCCCCACATCAACGAAAGCTCTAGTAATGTTCTTGAAGATGCAAAGAATGTTCCTTCGCTAGTTGATTGAAGTACATCATTGGGAAACAAACTAGGTGCTCGGTGTCTCAAACTTGAAGATAGTGTCTAAGAGGACTTCATTTCCTATAGATGATATCAAACTGATGCTTAATAGAAAATTCTCTGTGTTAGAGTAATGAATTATCATTTTAGCGTTGCACAAAAGTTTAAAACACACTAGATGAAAGAAAAAACACTAGAGATACCATAAGTTTTTATGTGGAAAACCTGTAAAAGGAAAAACCACAGAGTATGGCATAGCTGATATTTTTTATTATAAATTGAATATTAAAAGTATGGTGCAATATCCCACAAGTGGTAAAGGGTAACACAATCTCTTAAGCAACATAGTCGGTGCAAGGACGAACTCTTTGTAAGAAGTGACTGACGACCGATGCTGATCGATGATAACCGACGAGTGATGGTTTGTGGCTGTCGATGACTAGTACTTGACGACGATTAGTCATGGGTGGTCGACAACAATAAGTGACTAGTGATAGACGATAAAGTGAAGCTGGACTTCAGCTCCTCCTCTAAGCTTAAAGCTCTTATTCTGGCTTTAAGCTCCCCCACTCTTGAGAGGGGTGTGGATTATTTATAGAGTCATGATTACGATTAATGAAGGAATATGAACCACTTTGATCGGTGGGTCCAGTGAGATTCCCTTGATTAAACAGTATTTAATAGACATTTTGGTGCCTTAATTAATTCAGGATTGAGTGATCTTAGGTTCGTTGCATTCGTCTTGTCGAGCCGCTCGATTTGACTATAAACTTGTCAGATTTGACATCTGCTTAATCTTGCAAATATGCCCCAAAGCTTCCAAGAACCGTTTAATTCCTTGATTGGGGCTTGATTTAACTCAAATTGGACCAATTTTGGTATCATTAGCTCGTTCTCGTTGAGCTAGTCAGTTTAACTATATGTTTGCTGAAATTAAGGCTTTGGAAGACTTCTAATTAAATTTGGATGCTTCTTGATTGAAATTTGCATGGAGATCTGTGTTGTCTCTAAATCCTTGCAAAATATTGAGAATTTGTTAATATTATTATTTAAAGTGCTTCAGCTCTTTCCATGAAAAATTTGCTCTGTTTCCCTTCAGCATTTTACATTAAAAAATTGGCTAACAAATTTGAGTAGAACTTTGATTCAGTGCTGAAAAATAAATATTAGAAAATATGTTTTACCAATGTTCTGTGATGTTAACTCACCTTACCTCCATTTTTTTTGTGCTCAATACTGGAACAATTATAGAATATGTCTGTGCAAATACTCTTTACTAAATTTGCGAAATACAGCTTCTAAGCATCACACAGAACAAAGGGCAGATATATATATATATATATATAGATATATGTTTGTTTGTTTTTTTTTTTTGGTTTGGAAAATGAATGGTCAGAAGCTATTATACGAGCCTCCAAGTCACCCTTAATCTGCCATACAATTCCAAACCACCTCCTTATGGCCAAATGTGTCAGATGGGAATCAAACCTCCAACCTGAGGGATCTTATACTGTGAATGCCAACCAACATGTAAGGATACGCGACACGCACACACGCGCGCGCACACACACACACACACACACTCTATATATATATTTACTTATACACACACAGAAGTGGCATTGGCTTGCCATCGACTTAATCAAAATTTATATTATAAGAGAAAAATTTATGACAAATATGTAATGTAAAAACAATATCATACTTTCAAAGCAATCAAAATAACAATAGTATACTTGAAAAGGATGATAACTAAAAACCGTTTGGCGATGGATCGATTCTATTGCATAGCAATTGCATTTGTATATCCTCTTCATCACATTTTGTAAAATACAAAGCTCCGATTAACGAAACAAAAACATTTAAGAAGCACTTTTTCAAACAAATAATGGTAATGATCAAGCAAAAGTGAAGGCCGTTGGCTGTCAACATCAATTCAAATTTTCAGCATTTAATGGCCCAACTACCCAACGATTCTATTTAGAAGTGTAAATGCATTCATGGGTTGCATGGGCCTCCGCACTCGAGAAACTCGAGAGAGAAAGGGATGGCAGTTAGTCAAAAGTGTTGGCACCAGAACCTCCCCACTTGCGCTTGATACACCCTAATTTTGTCAAATTTCCAATTATGACAAATTTTTTGCATGTGCCTTCCGTGTCAGTTAAAAACAAAAACTAATTTTATCATCACATTGGATGGTTTTGCTTTTTGTTATTTTGTGGGCCATAGAAATGTGTACACACATGTGATGATCCATCTATGAATGTGTGCTTGGGAATACAAGGCTCTCACAACTTGTTCTAAAACCTATTTTGAGTACTTTTAGTGACAAATAAAGTTTTTGCTTCATGTAATATGAGTATATTGAGTTTAGTTCCATATTAAATAAATAAATATTATATTACTATTATAATATTGTTAGTTGATCTTCAACAGTAAATTTTAGTTTTTGAATTAAGAAAAAAGAGTGAGTTTGTCTTTTGTTTCCTTCTGTTTCATAATAGTAGTTAATTTAGATTCATAGGGGCAATAAGTTTGAGGATTGGGTTAGTCTCAGACATGTCAGTTAGGCAAATGGGTTCACACTGGCTTCAACTACACCCAAAGATCATGGGGGACACTTAGAGATGACTAAACACTTTTAGATCACTTAGAATTGGGTTTGAGGGCTAGCTGGGTTAGGATCAAATTGTGTTAGCCAATTGGCCACTAAAAGGTCACATTGGGTTCACCTTTGATTTAGGTTAGGTCTAGGTTGTCTATGGGTCGAACCATTATTTTTTAAGATTTTTTTAACTCTCTAAACTTCAATAAAATGAGGCCAAGTTCCAATTGGCTAGGATCATGTTGTTCGCCATTTGGCCTATTTTTGGATTCATCCTATGTCAAAGCCAATTTAAGAAAATCTGAATAGTTCTGAAGTCTTTTAGCACACCAACATTTAAATTATGATGGGTTTGGGCTTATCTTAGGCAAGTTGTGTTAAGATTTAATTTAAGCTCAATCAAGCCTAATCATCATTTTTTTATCTCTTGATGAGCTAACCTATGTTTATTGAAAAGATAGTTTTGGAAAATAATATATTTTCAATTAATCCCACTTACTTTTTTCTTAAAAATTAATTGGGACACTTCAGGTTAGGTAACACCAAGGTTTAGTCAAGTTTTATGTTTATCTAGTTTAATAATATGCTTCCTAATTTATGGCCTCAAAGAACACAAAATGAAAGTATATAAGATAACAATAATTCGAATACGGTAGGCCTAATATAAGGTAAAATATCCTAAGGCTAGGAAGGAGTAAAAAATAAGCTTAGATGACCACATAGAGTTAAACATTAGGTGCAAGAGTTTATAGCATTAATTTCTTAATTCTATGAAACATCTTGGAGGGGGTGAATTAGTATATGATTCCAAAAGAAAAGTATTATTTATTTATTTTATATTTTGAAATGAAATGTAGCAAGAAATTAAAAATTCGTTTGTTTTTACAAAAATTAAGGAACAAATTAATCATACAGAAGGGATATGAAGAATAACATACATGGCTGATGACATTTCTTCTCTTTAATATCAAGCTATCAAATAACATTCTTTAATTATAGTAAGTAATTAAAACTAGCATTTAGCAATCATATAACATAGCAAATATTGACAACACAACATTGTTAAACATATCAGTTATGTGAAAAAGAAGTTATAAATACACACAAACTTATTTATTATTATTTGGTATTGATGACTGCACTAAAAAATATTACAATAATAATAATAATAATAATAATAATAATTACTATTATTATTATTATTATTCTTTCATAAATTAGGTTCATATATTTAAATGGTAAATATGACAATAAAATAACATTAGTTATTTATCATCCCATGTAGGAATCATGATGCAGTAGACTTCATAAAAAACATTCAAATGTTGAAATCTAAATTTTTCTCTCAGCTTTAGTTACATATCTTGAAAGTTGAATTAGATAAATTTATCAATAAAAAATTATGAATTATTTTTCTTAGCTTTCTAAAACGTATAAAACATAAAATTAGATAAGAAATGAGAAAGTTATGATCAAAATATTGAGAGATGGTCAACATATTCAAATTTGTAAATATGGGTTAAATTTTAAGTAAGATTAGGTAAGACTGACTATAATTAAATATGATATTAAGAGTTAATTATAAGTAATGTTATTTATATAATTTAATACTAGTGATATTATTTGATATTATAATTATCACATCATAAGTTAATATAGGATATGATTGAGTATAGAGAGGGAGCCAAAGAAAGGATATGGTTGGCTAGCATGGGTGGTAAATAAAGGATTCATATCTATTTGCTTACCAAATATTATTTTAAGTGGTAAATAAAGGATCATGAAAGGCGTGATTGAATTGTAACTTGTTAACTTACATAAGTAATTTTATGCGTTGAGTTGCATATATGCACATATAAATGATACTAAATGACTAAAAATTATGTATAATGGAAGGACAATTAAATTAACAATCCATAGTAAGATAGATCTGAAGATTTTTCTATAAGAGGCAAAACTGATGAGTTTGCTTAAATAATTGAATGAGAACATGTGGATGGTTCTCTATAAGGTAGAATGTAAAAGAAATGAATTTACAAGAGGTTCTGAATATGCATTAATGATAGAATATGATTATGATGCCTATAGGTAATTGGATGATGATAAAGCTCTACTATGTACAATGGTTATAAAAATAAAATAATATGGTGTACAAGATAGAGAATATAATTATTATTTAAATTATGTACTTGTTATGACATAAATTGAATATTGTTACATGCTTACATTTATCTTTTCAATGTGAAATGTTATGAACCAATGTTAGGTAGTAAGCTTCTAAAAAAAACCATAATGTACATATTATACTTTTCTATTTGAATAAGGTAGAAATGCAAAATATTTTTCTTAGCATATTTTGTTTTTTTTTGTTTTCATATGATGAATTCTTTGTTATGTTTTGAATAATCTACTAAGCTTTATGTTTTGCGTAATTTTACCAATTTTTTTTGTACATTACTAGATAAAATGAAATATATAGTAGAAATAATTGTACTGTGACTAAAAGCATCACAAGTACTTTAGAACATATATTTGTTTATAGAAAAAATGAATGTAATCATATTGCAAAAGTAGTAGTTATCTAATATAATATTTAAAGATTTTGAAGTGAAATACTTTAATGTTTACTTATATTCTTTTGGATTTAGTAAGTGTTTATACAATGCATCAATAATCATGGCTTTTGGAGAGATAAATATAAACATTGGTAAACTAATATTATAAACATTTAAAATATAATGCAAATGAATATAGAATCACTTATGTTTAATCAATTTTATATATCCATGTAACATTTATATAATTTATCTTACAAAATCCTTTTTGATCATAATTAAGGAAAAAGTAGAGAGGTAGAGAAATAGAGAGAAAAAATGATTTGAATACAATGATATATGAAAAATTATTCATAGAATGTCTTAGTGATATAAGTTGGAGGTGAAGCTTAGGGAGGAATTGAAATAACTTACTTCATAAAATTTTGAATTACACATATGAATAAATTTTACATAACTAGAGATTCATAATATAAATTTATTCAAAGTATGATGAAAATTTGAAAGGATTATATCTTTTAGTTAATTACATCTTGTGTAATACCTAAGAAAAAGTTTGATTAAGAAAAATTTTTCTTGTGTTTTATAAATTTTTTATATGTTGTGTCAAGGAATTGAAATTATATTTTCAATAAGAGTTCTCAAGTTTCAAAGCTTGATTGGTTCATTGAGTAAAGGCTGAATCATTGTATCCCACTAGATGGTTACTTTGCAAGAAGTAAGGGCTCATGAAAGGATATCAAATAACATACTAGAGGAAATGATAAGGGTCAAAGTAGTTCAAAAATATGTAAGAAATTTTTAGATAATGGGACAGGGCTCAATCAAGATTATATGGATCTCTCATCTTAGGTCATTAAACTTTGAATCTACCAAAGTATAGAGGTAGTCAAACTAAAATAACCTAAAAATCTATGTGATCGAGTGATGAATTATGTCATCTAGAGAGATTTTGTAGATTCTAAGTTAAAGAATGGGGCTAACCTAAAATACTTGGACACTATATAACAAATAAGATTAAAATTAAAACTTACCCTTTTCAAAATATAATAATGTGCTTATGTAACAGAATAGAAGAAAAGTAGTTTGATTATAAGATCAAGACTACACATCATTTACAATGAATCTTATCTAGGATAAGAAGGTCCTCAATTTCCTAAGCATTCTAAATGATTGTTAATGTGATATAAATTGTGTTTCCAATCAATTCAAGAAAGCACATGCACTTTCTCATGAACATGAGGTCATGCAAAATTATCTATTCAAAATGTCCATACTCGATTAACATTCATGGGTTAGGCATTAATATGAACATTATATAATCCTAATTTTTTTTTTATAGGAAAAAAAAGGGAACTTAGGAAATGAAATAAATTAATTTTTATTTGATGTGTAGGGAACTTAGGAAATGAAATAAGGGTTAGGCATTAATATGAACATTTAATATGAACCACATTTCACACAAAATAATATTTATAAAAGCAGGCAAGAAGTCCCTACTACACCCCACATACAACTCACACAAGAAAATAAAACCTAAAGGATTTCTCTCTAAAAAAAAAAATACAACTCAAACCACCTATAAACCCAAAGGAAATGAAATAAATTAATTCAAGTCATGTAAGAAAAGTAGATGTAAATCTTTAGGTAAGCATATAGAAATAATAATAAAATTAAAATTAGCTCCAACTTTAGCAACCCAGTTAACAACACCATTGCCTTTTTTCTCTATGTGCGTCCATCTTTTCTTGAAAATATTAGAAAGAAAAGAAATCCTTATCATTTGCATAACAATGCTCCAATGAAAATCTACTTTCTTTCTACAATAGTTCTAAAGGATTAAAGAACCAGATTCTAAAATTATATACTTGTAGCCAAACGTTTTAACAAACGTTAGTCCAAAAACATCAACATCAGCTTCAGCATATATAGGTGATACGAGAACACAATGAGCCACAAACCAACATATAACAACACCAAAATTACCCCGATAAATTCCACCAATACTAGCAATATCTTTTTTCCAACTCCCATTGACATTAATTTTGATAAAGGGAGCAATAGGTTTACACCCTTTCAAACTATAGTTATTAAGACCAACAAACAGAGATATATGTAAATTTAAATGTGAGATAAAATCTACAACTTCGTTTCCATGTTTATCTTTATAGTTATGTAAAGATAAGCATTTAAGTTTAAATTTAGCAGCTATGAAAAAGGTATGAACACTATAAAAAACCATACCATTCTGTTTAACTTTATTTTTGGCAATCCAAATAAACCATATGATCATAATAGGAATATTAGAAAGAAATCTTGTCTTTGTTGTTTCCAATCCTCTTAAATCTCCTTAACATAATTAAAGCCACCATATTTCATCTTTTTATTGAAGAATCGATAAGTACTCTTCCATACATCTTCTGCAAAGTCACACTTTATAAAAACATGAATAATGGATTCTTCATTCGACTTTATTAATAAGCAAGAAGAGACAATTTTAATTCCCATAAGTTTTAAGATGTCATCTGTGGGAATAATATCATGCAACACTCTCCACATAAAAAAAAGGACTGAGAAGGCTTGATCCACTTATTCCAACTTTAATGTTGAGATTCTTATTAATCATAATCAGTTGGAATAAGTGTTTTTGTTGGAGGTGGATTAGGAACTTTCAAACAAATAATGAAGATTAATTTTTTAAAACTTTAGATAAACTCAAGGACAATAGAGGAATATGGATTGAAATCATGAAGATCAAGTAATTTGAAAATTCCCACACTCATGTTCTAACAACAAAGTTGGTGATTCTGTCATTTGGAATGGGTTGCCAAAAATCAGAAGTAATGCAACTAAATTCATTGTATGGTAACTTGGGAAGGGAGATGTAAACTTTTGGGATGACTGGAACCTTATAGGGCACTTGAAGGATTTGGTACATCATAATCCTACTGTTAACCTAAATGTTTTAGAAGTTGGTATGAGGATAGTTGGTGACAAGCTGAAAGAAGCACAGTTAGTTGATGCAAGTTTGGTGGGTGTTAATTGTATTATTACCTTTAATAGAAGAAAGGCGGATGGTATGGGAATAAAAAAATGCCTAATGATTGAATTTTTAAGCCAATTTCTTGAAAATTACATCAAACTCAAAATTAGAAGGGAGGAGACAATATCTGGAATGGAATGTTAAAGCCATATAAAATAGGGAACCTATAAGTTTTGGGATACCTCAAGAAATAAATTGGTGACATAGGATGGTATTCAATCTTATTAATTACATTTAAAAAAACATACCTAAACCCATGTCACTACAGCAAAAATTGAATGTCTTAAGTAGAATGGAGAGCTTGGAAGGAGGAGAGAAAATTTTCTATGCAACTTTGATGTCAATATCTTACTTGCTAAACTCCATTTTAAATAAGAAAAGAATCATATAGATGAAAAAATTTGGTAGCAATAATCCTTCCTTAAAGCTCTCTCATTCTCTCTTTAAGACTTAAGCACGGTCATACTATTCTCTCTCTTAAGCTTTAAACCTTCTCACTTTTACTTTAGCTCTCTCTAGTTCTCCCTCAATTAATACTATGTGAAGCACTTCAGTTCTTTCTAAAGGTTGGCATAAATATAGCCTTTGGCTCACTTAAGAAGCAAAGTTAATTTGCCCTCTCATTTGGCCATCCTTAACTTGCCCATTACTAAAATTTGGCTAGGTGGTGGGATGATATGTCCAAATATTAATTGAAATTGGGTGATGTTGTTTTGGAATTTATGTTGGCTCTATGATGCTCCACCATGGGAAACAAAATTGAGGGCAAGGTGCCATAGTGCAACAAAATGACATCTCGACATACTTCCTAATGCTTTGGCTATCCTTAAATCCTATGTGTTACTAGGGCAGCTATGGATTAGAAAATAAGTGACACTACAATTTAACATCCTTCAAAAAAGTGGGATTATATCTTGATAACTTTTTCTATTTATGACGTCATAATAATTAAATCAGTCCTAAAATACTGAAAATGTTTTTCATACACGAGTCACATAAAAATTATACCAATAAAAATACCCCAAACAGGAGTATTATTTCAATAATGCAAAGTGCCTTTTTTGGCAATATATCATCATATAAGAACTGTTTTATCATTATTTGTAAGGTTGTCATCAATTATCATTGGCTATGGTATATCTTTCTCCATGGGGCATGATAATGTAATACTGTTTATGAGTGCATATCCACCATCAATCAACTAGAAAGAAGATTCTTAGTTAATAAAGGAATATATTATGTTAATGATCAAATACCAAATACATAGATTTGACAACATATTAATAGTACGCAATTCACTGAGATATAAAAAGCATATAAGTATACCCAATGGGTCACAAAAAATATTCAATTTGTAGAAAGCAACATTTTGTATTAGTTAATTATGGATATTTATGTAGCATATTGTGGAGTTTGTATTATGAAATGATTGAGGTGGATGGAATAGATCACACACGAAGTAATTTTTTATAATCTTGGAGTACCCCTATAAGATCACACTTAAAATAGTCAAACAAATTAGGAGAAATCCTATGCTAATTGAGTGTTTACATAATGGACTTCAGAAATCACACAATGTGAAATTGAGTTGACTAGAGAATATCTTGTGGTAGTGATTAGGCATATGTTTAAAGGATTGTAAGAAACACACTACCAAAATTAAACTAAGAAGAAACGATGCTTATAAATATCACACTATGTAAGATTAAGCAAATCATATATAATTATTTAGGACTTTTAAGAGTCAAACATAAGAAAATAAAACATGATATAAAACATACCCAACCTACTGATCAAACATATGCATAGATATCATAAGAAATTCATGTTATGATTGATCACTTTGACTATGATGTGCCTTCTGCTAATGATTGGACATATATGTACAGGAATATAAAAGTCACATTACAAGAAAATCAAATTGAGTGGAGAAAATCCTACATTTGTTTATCAAATATATGTAGAGGGTTTTGAAAATCTTGCTATGAAAGAATAGACTACTTAGGTGTAAATCTAATACCATTAGCCTTTATATGCATAAAAGGTCTTGCAAACCATAATGCAGAAGCCTCAAGTAATCAAAAATATATGTAGAATGCCTTTAAAAGGTCATACTAATTTAAAGATGCACATGTGTGTACACGTTCAAAGGATGCTTCTTAGCTAGAGCACATCCTATTCCAAATTCAAAGTTGACCAAGGCATATCCTATGTCAATTGGTTACATAATAACAAACTTTATATTATTGTGGTATATCCTGCATCAGAGATCACTAAAAAAACTTTTGGACTTGCTTAGAACTTCTTATTATTGCTAATCCTAAATGATTCTATTGATTAAGACATCTATTTGGGTTAAAAGATTTTTTTGGTTAGGATGTTTTGTCAACCAACTAATCAAATAACCAACCATTATTAATTAGGGCATATCTTATTTTTAAATTTAACTATTAGAGGTTGAATATACCATGAAAAAACTTATGAACATTATTAGTTATATACTTTAAAGTAGAGGGATATAACTTATGTAGAAGATCTAACTGATGAAAGATATCATATGCCAACTAACCACATAGTAGTAGACTCATTTTAGCCATGGAATATCTCTTGTTCGAAGTCAACAACTGAGATTTTTGATTTGGATAATATGTTTCCTCATCACATCTTTTAAAAGGATTCTCTAAAGCATGACATTACTTGAGTAAAAAGTTAAAATTAATTATGATAATGCAGGTCTCTATTAACTAGATCATATCTAACATTTCAAATTTATTGTAAGGTTTGTTAGGTGATCTTAAACTAGATCTAGCTTGAAGGTTTATTTAGAATTAATATGAGCCTCTTTAATAGGTTTCATAAACATAGACATGACCTGATGATTTAACAAGAAAAGAAAGGAATGGGTTAATAAGGTGTTATTAAGGTTGACTTCACCATATAATTTAATAAAAAAAAATTGAACAAGAATATTAGATTTTGTTAACTATTACCTAGCCTTATGTCCATATAAAAAAGATATTAGTAGTTTTACTATGTTTTGTTAGATAAAACCTAATTTAACTTCTTAACTAGATAAGATATGTATTTTTAGTAGGGGTTAGAATGACTAGTTAACCAAAAAATATATGATTAGGTTTATTAGGTTTTATTAACTCACACCTACCTTAAAATAATAAATAGAACACATATGAGCAAGTTTATTAGGTTTTATTTACGCAAACCAAACTTAATAGCAAAATTAAAAATGATATGAGTAGGTTATTATATGTTATTAACATGGACAATTCTTGAGGGTTTAAATGAAAAGGATATGAGCAAGTTTACTTTATACCAAATTCAACATACCGATTGAGAAAATTTCAAATGTTTGTCAAGTAGATCAATGGTGGGTTTGAACCTCTTAGAAGTATTCCAACATGATGTTAAATTTGGTCATCTGGACTTACCTCTAAAGCCCAACCAAAATGTATTTTGATGGATATTTGATTAGTTTTTTTAATCGAGTCCCAACACTAAAGCCCAATTAAAAAGTGGTATGATGATTATACTGCTAGCTTTGAGTAATCCTTTTTGTAAAATGGACCGTTCACTATGTTCCAAATAGAAAGAGATCATCACACAAATATTATTATGAATATGTAGTACGATCAAAGTATCCTTTGACTTGTACCGAGTTCATAAATTCCCTTCAAGGATTTTTCTTGATTCTTAGATAATCACCCCACATTCATACATTAGAATAAAACATCTTTGAAGTTTACTAATAAGA
Organism: Phalaenopsis aphrodite; assembly: GCA_003013225.1. Lineage (NCBI taxonomy): Eukaryota > Viridiplantae > Streptophyta > Magnoliopsida > Asparagales > Orchidaceae > Phalaenopsis > Phalaenopsis aphrodite. The sequence continues at coordinate 509,661 of NEWO01000290.1, forward strand.
TAATGGCTTTTGGTAATGCAAACCTAGCATAGAGACCCCAACTAAATAAACATTTGATCATAAGGGAAATTGGAGTAGTAGTTTTTGTTATTATTATTATTATTATTATTATTATTATCCTCAAGGATTAAAACCTTATGAAAGAGAAAATTTTTACCATAATAATAGATCAACATATATTCTCTCACATCCCTTTTTTAGTCTTCTGAAATGAAACCATCATGGATAATAAAAAAAACTGTTATGATTACATCAATAAAGTCCTACTATCCCAAGATTCAAATTAAGTCAAAATGCTCACTTGGGGATATTTTATCATGAGAGAATGATGAATCTTTTTACTATATAAGTTTGGTAGATTGTGTCAAGATGAAAAATGGCATATTTATCATAATAAGAGATCATCTTGTCTCCTCTAATATTCATCAATCTATCAATTGATGACCACATTATTAAGTTTTCATAATCAAAACTCTAAAAAATGTCTAAAATTGATATTCATGGATTTTAGTAATTCAGACTCAGTCCTAAAGAATCACTAAATTTTTTTGATAGTTTTAAAATTATATAAACTTATTTTAAAATGTAAAAAATAATTTTTTTTATTGATATCAACATATGGGGGAAACTCATACTCAAGGGATGATCAACTCACAAGGTAGAGAATAAATCGTTATAACTTTTGATTCACCTTAATTAGACACCCTCAAATAAAAAAAATTTCTATAAAACTCATTAATGTGAATAACTCCATATTTTATTTGAAATGTACTCATTTAGCAAATTTTATAATTGAATTTATTATATATATTTTTACTAGCACAAATAGAGGAAGAGAAACGTCATATACAACTCAAGAGAAAAATTAAAATGAAAAAAAAAACTCAACCTGTTAAGATTCCTTGGATATGTACTAAGCATGGAGAGGGATACATTCTATTGGAGATGAAATATGTAGACTATGTTAGAGTCATAAAATTTCTCATTTTATGATTATATATGACACTATGAATAGTATATAATCTTGAAAGATAATAATATTACTCAATGTTGAATCTTATCACAAAATAATGGTTTCAAGACATGAGGTTTGTGTTGTTAAAAGTTTTTCCTCTAATGTATGTGGGTAGGATAGGGCCTATTTTATTACGGGATAACTTTTCCCAAAAATGATAAATCTATTTAGCTATTTACATTCTGGAAGAAGTTATCTCCTAGAAAAACTCTCAATTAAAATAGTAGCTCTCTGATTTCCATATATCATAAGATCTGAATTTTAATGTTGTTGTTTACGATTTTAAATTGAGATTGGGTGAACTGAAAACCATTTTTGTTAGAAGCAAGAGATGATGGGGTAGGAAGCAATAGATACTTAGAGGCTTAGTGGAGCTTCAAACTATCCTATGTTTGTGCTTTAAGTTTTGGAAATTGAAGTTAATTTTTGATTTTTATTATTTATTTTATTAATGATTTTAGGATTATAAAGCATTAACATGGATCATAGAAAAACCTAGGAGATAATTACTTATGTTATAATAAAAGGCTAATTACGCTCTAGCAAAACTTGCTAAGAAATGACATGTCCCCAGGAGGATTCCATTGAAGTTACAATGCAAAGAAGATGACTCTTGTCTCGGATTGACTTCCAAACTCTACACAAGCTTGAAAAAGAAGAAATAATAAATACAGTTGCAGACATCAATGAAGATTGATGCAAGCCATTAATAGAATATTTTCATACTGGAAAGCTGCCAGAAGACAAGTCTGAGGCACACCACATCACAAGAAGGGCTACGCCTTACACCCTGATGGGAAATGTTCTATACAGAAGATCATTCGACCAGATGTGGCTATGGTGTTTGAGCAGAGCCGAAGCACAGAATATTGTCAAAGAGATACATGCCGGATTGTGTGGCGCTCACCATTCAGGGCTGAAAATGAAAATGAAGATCAAAAGACTCGGATATTATTGGCTAGCAATGATGTCTGGTTACATGGATACATCTAGAAAATGTTACAAATGCCAAGTTCATGGAGTGGTCTTACACCAGCCTCCGAATGTGCTACACCCAACTATTGCCTTGTGGCCATTCGAGTGTGGGGCACGGACATAGTAGGTCCGATAGACCCTCAATCTTTCAAAGGACATAGGTTTATACTTGCCGCTATAGATTACCTCTCCAAATGGGCAGAGGCAGTACCGTTATGTGAGGTTACGACACAATACATCTTTCTATTTTTCAAAAGTCAAGTCGTCTACCATTTTGAAGTACCTTGAAGAATAATTTCTGACAATGGGATGACTTTCAGAAGCATAAATATCAACAATTTTGTCAAAAGACATGGGATAGATTGGAGATACTCTATAATTTACTATCCCAGAGCAAATGGTCTGGCTAAGGCTTGCAACAAAATACTGGTACAAATTTTAAAGAAGATACTTGATGAAAATGAAAGGGATTAGCACAACAAACTATTAGAAGCCTTGTAGGCCTACCAGACGACTTTCAGGACTCCCACTTAGTGTACACTTTATATGCTCATGTACGGGTCCGAGGTCGTGCTACAAATAGAAATCTAGACACCATCTCTTAAAGTCGTCGCAGCCAATCAACTCACAACTGGAGAAAGTGCAAAACTCAGACTTGAAGAACTAGAAAGTCTCGAGGGAAAACAACTAGAAGCACAATAATATTTGGAGCTTTACCAGGAGAAGATGGTACAAGCCCATGAAATTGGTCCATCCAAGGACATTAAAAGTTGGTGACCTTGTACTTGTGCTCAAAAGGCCTATTCTATTACGCCGCAAAATAGGTGGAAAATTTGAGCCAACTTGGGAGGGACCATTTGTCATTGAAAATGTCTACACAGGAGGAGTCTATCAATTAGTAGATTTTCAGGGTGAAAGACCCATGTTACCAATAAATGGACGATATCTGAAAACCTATTACGCAACCTGACGCCACTTGCCTATGCTTGCTTTGAAACTTTGGAAATACCGGCTGGGACATCAGCCACGGGCGCGTTTGTAGAATGTCCGGACTGTAATGTTCTACATATACAGCGTTTCAGTACATTTGAAGAGTATATCTCAAGCACCAATGGGTCTCAGACTTTAGATTTTATGATGGATGAGCCATACGTCCCACTGGGAACATGGAGCCCAAGGTTGTATATCCCGCTAGATGCCGAGTCTCGTGTTCCAGATCAACCAGTGTTGTTTTGGTTCCTGCCAATGCAAAAAGGGAGGAACGCTCGCAATAGCTACCGACCCTAGCACGATGGAGTACTACAAGATAAGTAAAGTAAAAAAAATTTGAATTTGAATTTCATGAAAAAGTTCAGGGAAAATTCGTCAACATACTGGAAGGCCAGGAGCTGTATGCCAGGGTCTTCTCCAAGAGTGACGAAAGAAGCATTCTCGACTGCATCTTTAATTTGAGAGATAGAGGCCGAGCGGGCCTTATCATGGAAAGAACATACTCTAAGCCGAAGAAATGGAAGAGAGGAAAAGGGAGAATCACCATTCAGTGCGGCTGCTGTTATAACTTCACAAATGACAAACGAGGGAATCCGCTTAGGATCCTCAAACAGGACCAAGTAGATTCATTACCGGCAATGATAAAGTGGATGATAAAAAGAATGATCAAATGGAGTATTCTGCCTGCTACCTGCATTCCAAATATTTGTATTATCAAAATCTATGAAGAGGTTGATTGCATTCCTCCACACATTGATCATCATGATTTTGTAAGACCCTTCTGCACGGTCTCATTTCTGAGCAAGAGCAATGTTTTATTTAGGAAAGAAATTGATATCGTCAGTCTTGGTGAGTTTAGAGGTTCTGTGGAGATTCCTCTACCAGTCAGTTCAGTGCTCATTCGTAAAGGCAACGGTGCAAATGTTGCCAAACATTACATTCCAGGGGTACGACACAGTTGGGTGTCTGTGACTTTCTGCAGGATGGATGACAAAAAAATACCATATAAATTCCAGCCGGACCCGGAACTGTAAGAGCTACTATCATACGAGCTATGAGAGGGTTGTACCTCTAAGTACATGCGACGGGAACTCTTATCCTGGAGCGTGACTTAGAAGGTCTGCTTGATCAGGAGCTCGTTGTACCTGGTACATATGATCAGAGGGTTAACTTTTTTATATATAACAACATGATATGTATCTGATATACTCAGCCTACAATGTATTCATGGCATGAGATGTTCTGAGTGTATTTTGATATGGACTATATATTGTACCTTTTTAAGGCGTCAGCCTATGTTCGATCTGTAACATCTTTATTGAAGCAGAGTAATGAAATTTTCTCTCAGAAATGTTCTTTTTTGTCAGTTGCCTTTTTGTGTGATGGATGAAAGCCACGAACCACGCGTTGGTTAAGAATTTTAATGAATAAAGAACAAAACAACAAATCTTTAACAATAAAAAAAAATTCAAATTTAAAAAAATCACAAATGAATAAACAACAAGACAAATTCCTTTTGAAA
>NEWO01000290.1:529131-548049 GCA_003013225.1 Phalaenopsis aphrodite
GCATGTCTGATTGCTCCATATTCTCATGCATCAATGGTTTTGTACATTTTTTATGATTGGATTTTATTTATCATTCCTTTTTTTGTAGGTCAGCCTCTTTTTATTGGCAGAAATGGTCAGCGAGAGAGTCGTAATGATCACTAATATTGGGGGAGGTTTGTCTCCTTTTCCCCAACATTTTTTGTGCTCTTGAGGGTACTATAACCTTTGGTTTATTTGAGAAACCTATCTGGATTACGCTTGGCTATCCTACACCTTCAAAGGCTTTCGGTTTATGCCCTCCCCATAAAAAGGCGACTGCCTATAGAGCCACTCCTATTATGGTGGCTCACATTTAGCCCACCTCTTCTATAAAGAAGAGGCATGCACCTAATGGAGATGCCTGCAAATCCCTTCAATTTTCTCTAGCTATTGAGTCATCCATCCATATTCTCACGGATCTCCCTGCCGCTGACACATCAGTTTTCTTGCAACACTATTGTTGTTGTCATTTCCCCTCTTACGATCCTGAACCATGCTATCCTGGTTCCATCTGAAGCCGATCATATGCCTAAGATTGGCAGAAGGGCCCAAATAACCCATAACATGTTGTTTAAGACTTAGCAGCATGTTTCTACTCTTATTATTTTGCTTATGATTCAGCTAGAGTTACCGACTCCATTAGATCAAACCCCTTTTATTATAATCTTTGGTTGTGAGGACTACATCCCCAAAAGGATTGCCAGGAGGGCTCCCTTTCCTCATACTGGTGCAGAATGCCTCTTGCCTGTTATTCATATTGATAAGACTACCACAAGCATTCTGTCTAAGAAAATTTAAATGGTTATCTCCTCTTTATCGGGGAAAGGTCTTTTTATAAGAGGAAGTTCCTCACCTAGATCTTTGAGACATCCGAGTAGGCTGTAACAGAGCTTCTCCACTTCCCTCACCATTGGGGCTATTGTTTCGTTATATGGACTTTGGCTCATCGATCCATTAGTTAGCCAGGGTGGTTACCCTCCGTTGTGTGGGTTGTTGAGCCTATTGAGCAGTTGCTAGGAACTTCTAGTGCAGTGGCAATGTCAATGCATCAGAGTTCATTCTTGTTATTCAATTCACTATTTTAGAGGTGCATCTTGCACCTGATGTACGTATTTTTAATATAAATAAATAGAAAATACTGTGACTTACAATTCTTCTTCTACTTCTTTGTGTAGAGAAAGGGCTTGTACTTCTTTTGTTGATAGAGAAAGACTGAGGCACGTCCCCAAAGACATTCCCATTACTTGTTCCAAAACAAGTATTTGAGGGAGAGATATCATCCCGACCGACCAAGGAGGCAGTGGGTCTGAAAGGTCCCCAACTCTTTTCCGGTTGAGGCTCTGGCTCCAATTTTGGAAGCCATTTAGTCAATCCCTAAGGGGGTCAATCCTTTAGTAGACTGAATCCTAGAGCCATCACTGGTTGACCCCAAGGTAAAGTCAAAGACCAATCCCAAGGGTGAACTATGTGGGGATTATTTTGATATATCCTAAGGTTGACCTCGGGTTGACCTGATTGATGATTTACCTCGGGGCCTCTGTAGCAAGGAACTCCATGAGTTGGAGATAGCCACTAGATAGATCAAGTCTTTGACCACTTGAGCACAAAACTCAAATGTTTAAGGTAACGCTCCAAATCACATTTTACATTGTTACCTTACATGGGTGTGAAAGAAATCATAAGGAGGTCAACCCCGAGGTAAGGTAGCTTAGCCTAAGTTAAGATTTGCAAATATGGTAGATCCATTTTTCTTTTATTTTTCTTTGATAAACCTGGAGGAAAATTTATTCAACCAAAGTCAAAAGTATAAAGTACGATAGGAGGATCCACACTACACTCAAAATACAACACACTCATATGAAAACATAATGGATTTGCCCTTAGGGGTACAACACACACAAGAAAAACTCCAAAAGAAATTAGAAACCTAAAATGGGCCATGCTGAATAACAAACAATGCAAGAGGAAACTCCAATAGAACCATTGAGAAGCAAAAAAGAGAGTACAAAAAAGCATAAGGAAACATGCAATGGCTAAGATAGAGTAGAAAAACATGCAAGGAAAACCAGTGGAGGCTAACTAAAAGGCAGAGATAAAAAGAATAGTAATCTGAAGGAATTGAGGAAGCATAAAAGAAAAACAACAAACCTGAACCTACATGAGAAGCACTAACGAGAAATAGTCAAAAATAGATGGAGCAAACCTTTAGATATCCAAGGACATTTTTTTATGACCTGAAAAGAGGGGAAAAAATCCTAACAATAAAAAATGGTGACCCGCTGAACACCCCCACCACACAGAAAGGAAAAAAAAACTAACAAAGGAGAAGAGTGCATGACACACAACCACTCCCGAACTTTAAATAGAGGAAAAGGAGAAATAACAGAGAGTCCACATAGAAAATATGACATTAAATAGGGTACATGTCAACTAATACAACAAAAAAAGCACATGCCAAAAAAACCAGTCAGCTATTCAAAACAGCGCATAAATAGAGTAACCTAACTGAATGCCATCCAGAGAAGAAAGGAAAAAGTAAGGCATAATAAAGTAGAAATATACTCAACAGATAATACAATAAATGCTAGTATGAACCGACAACCAACCAATGAGTAAAAATAAAGGCTTAATTAAAGTAAGTTAGCCTAGAAGACAATGAACCTACAAAGATTCATCACCACCATAAGAAACAAGCATAATTATCCACTAGATCAAAGATAAAGAAGCTCAGTTTTGTCTAAAAAAATCATACCTTTCAAATGTTTATCTAAATAAGCATAGGAAAATAGTTGATAATTAGGAAGGAAAGAACCTAAATTAGCCAAAAGAAAAATCTACATACGATTTGCCTTCTTTAAAAAAGTGTGCCATCTTCCAATTGATTGAATTCAAAATAGATCTATTTCATGCAAAAAGAATAAAAACATGGCAGTTAGCAACATCATTGTTACCAAAATTTAAATAGAGTTGCACTGCTAAGTTGGCGTCCAACTCAACCACACATTGTGAAAATTAAGAGAAATAACTAAGATTAAGCTCTTATTAGAGCAAATAACTCAGTATAAATAACAGATGAACTATAAATCCGACCAACAAAAGCAATTAAGAAATTACCCTTATGGTATTTTTAGAGACCACCAAAGCTGCAAGATCTATTTCATACAGATCCATCCGTGTTGGATTTCACGCAACCCAACCATGGAGCGAGCCAGTTCACATTAAAAAAATAAGGATCCGGGGCTCCAAATCATAAAGACCAACGGCAGATAGAGCTGCCTAAATCCTTTGAAACATCTAGAATTGATTGCATTGGCTCTAATTAAAAGTTTATATTTATGAGAAATATTGTAAACAATAGAATATTGATTCATATTAATGTTCCAATGTTTCAAACTTTTCCTAGAATTCCAAATAAAGCACAAAATAAAAGGAAAAACATTATGAATAATGTGATTCTTTGAATTTATTTGAGCACGAGCTAACCATTTGTTCACAAGCATATTTTAAGAGATATTAGATTGGCAGCAATTTTTTTTTAATGTACAGTACATCCATTTTTATTTGAAAGTAGCAATGCGGCACTGGACAAAGAGGTGATTAATATCTTCTGTGTAATACAACATGGGCATTTCGAGGCGAAAGATACACCCCGATGTTGAATATTTGATTCTATTGGTAAAAAATTATGTAAGATATTTCACGATAGAATCAAAGATGATAGAGGGATGGCAAGGCCCCAGAAAGTGAGAAATTTATTGTTAATCTTTTTTTTTTTAGTGCGACAATGATGTTGAACTTTTTTAAAGGAAAAGCTTTTGTTAGTCAAAGCATCCAACAACATTTTATTGTCCAATCCCTCAAATATTTGACTTTGCAATATAAGATCTACAACTTTGGGGGGGTGGGATGAACTCTGAAAGCAGTTGGACATTCCACACACATCTATCAAAAAAAATGTTCGACTTTCCATGAGAGAGTTGAATGAGAGTGAAGCATGGAGTAAATAAAGCCACACCTAAGCCAATTGGCTTACCAGAAAAAGATGTCACCCTTACCCAATCCCCACTTAAGGAAAGCCTTAGCAGACCGTTTCATTTCATAAAGCTTGCACCAACCATGTGAAAGAGGCAATTGAAGGACAAATATTAAGGCAGTACTTTCTACTTATGAGCTTGGCCTAAAGACAAGAACCCATGTGAAATGACCACTAAAGCTTAATGGTGAAACAAAGAGCAAGTCAGAGATTAACTTGCAACCAAGCCCTCCTTTATTGATAGGATAGGACAACTTATTCCAAGAGGACCAAATGAGGGGAGAATTAGAACCATTAGAACCCCAAAAAAACTTATTCATAATGCGTTCCAATTTGAGGCACACAGCAAGTAGTTGGATTTAAGGATTGGAAATTGTACACTTGAAGAGAGCATAAGACACTATTTAATAAAGTAAACCTATGACCCATTAGAAGCAAATGAAAGCCCCAGCTATCTAATCTTTTCCACATACTAGTAAGAGCGCTTCTTTCCTTTAGAAATAGGCTCAGCAAGATATTTAAGGAGGGATTTAGTAGGAACATTAAAAATACTAGTAAATTTGTTAATTTGAGAGGGACTAACACCTTATCCTAAAATAAAACAACTTTTATTAAGGGAAAGTGGATATCACTTCGGTTTTTAAATTTGCTTAACACTCTTTAGATGAGTTTGATAGACACAATGGAGCCATTAGAAAAGATAATGAAGTCATCAACAAAAGCCAAATGTGAAGTGTGCATGTTGCGTTTGGATCTAAAATGACATATTCTATGATTTGCATAAAGAAAGTTAAGGGCCCCGGAGAGATATTCAGTAGCAACAGTGAATAGGTGTGAAGATAAAGGATCACCATGCCACACAACTATAAAGGAATTAAAAAAACCGCGAGCTTTAGCATTAATGAGGATAGAAAACCATTCGTTATTAATAGAGTTAGCTATAAGAACAATAAACTTATCACAAAAGCGAAATCTATTCAAAATTTGATTAAAAAAAAAATTCCCTTTGAACCGTATAACCTCTCATTGTATAGTCTCTATTATCGTAAGCTCTCATCAACCAAAATTTATATGCATCCTAATGTTGATGGTATAGCCTATTCAGACAACAGATTCTTCAAGTTTCAGCTCAGGGTAAACACATAACGTTCAACAAATTCAATCGCCAAATCTAAAATTTATCTCTTACAATTTTGGACTTGCAGCTTGTTTATTTTATTCACATAGTTCTATCATAGTTCTAATCTTTCTATTCATAGAGAACGTTAATTTAAGTCAAGTTCCAAGGACTTCCTGAAGGAGCTAGTTATTGGTCGGATTAAAGTTGTTTTGTTTATGATACGTAAACATTGTGGAGTGCATCAAACATTTTCATATAAATATAGTTTGGCTTGGTACTTTCCATGAAATAACTTCGACTGGGCGATAATGATAGCTACTCAAGTTGAGATTATTGTTGTCTTTTTCATAATGAATTAAGATATGAAGCAGTTAGAAGTTGTAGTTAAGGCATGGATGTCCTGAACTTCGATTATTGCATTGATTTACTTTCAGAGAAAGGTTAGCCTGTTTTATAATTAGAGTTCGGCTAAAAAAAATTTAGGATTCGTTTGGGGCGGGTGGTGCGGCACTGCACCGCAGTTTGTCTGTTTGTGTAAACTATGCCTTAAAATCTTTTTCAACAATTTGAGCTACGTGTGGTGACTGCTTTCAAGCTGAGGTCTAATTTTTTTTTTTAAAAAAAATTAAAGTAATCACGGGAGGTTTTTGAATATCAGATTATTTTTCAACAACTTCAAGCTGCATTTTAATAAGTTGTAGCGGCTCCAAACAGACTCTAATCAAATCATTATTTTTAAGTAACACATAAAAATAGCAGTACTTATCAGGATTAAAAATTTGTATTAAAAGGTAAAATTAGCAGTTAAAAGACTGAAAAATTATTTATAATCTATCACATTATTATGGAATAATTTTCCCGAAAATCTATTCAATACTCTCCGTAATCAAATAAAAATGAACGATAGGCAAAGGTAACATCCAAAGCAGATGCCAACTTATTGAGGCCTGAAGCAGGTTTGTACTAATGGACCTAAGAACATAGTTGAATTGGCCTTATCAAATCAACTAAAGTGAAAAGCTACAGCTAAAAAAATTCAGATGTAAATCATTTGTGACTTGATCTGTTCCAACACAATATAATCATTATTTCAAAGATGGCTTAGTTTTCCAAAACAAAAAATTAAAAAAATAATAAATAAATAATAAAAGATAACAAAAAAGGGTGATGAATAAGTTAGTTTGTGGGTTGTTATGGATAAATATTGGTTTTTGTCCATTGGGTGAGCTCTGGTGGGCCTTCCCTGATTAATAAATGCTTGTCCCAAACAGGTATTCAAGATGGGCCTGCCAGGTTTAATCATGCAAGCCTTTGATCGAAATTGCCCCTTTCTTTTTTAGTGCTCCTTAATTTTTTATTAATTTTTTTGTGTTTATTTTTAAAGGGGATAATTACATACCAAGCAAACATTATATTTACAATCAAGCACCGAGTGATTTTTTGAACTACAGAACTGGTGCATATATACGTGCCACGATCAAATTATTGAGAATTTGATAAAAATGAGAAATTTGGTTTTGGTATGTATTTGCTTAATGTATGTATGTATTTGTTGTAATATAAAAGAGTTAAGCTTGATATTCCACTGGTATAAACAAAACTAAGCTTAGAATTCACGACCTTCAATAGTACTAGAGTACTATTACTTTTGATCGATTTTTGTAACTAGTTGTAAGTCTGATTACAACTAGAACAACCATTATATGAACAATTTGTAAAAGTCTTTGTCTTATTGGTCCATAGGCACTAGATGACAGTTTGGCTAGAGTATTATAGAATATTATTTTGATTTCTTTGTCATCATAGATTCTTACTTGCATTTCATCAAATTTTTATTATAAATTGAAAAGTTTTAAGCCGAGTTTATTGGCTGCTAAAAAATATTTTTTGAAGAGTGATTACTTTTGAACAAACAGGAATTGTTAGATTCTGTCACGCAGTACAAGTGCATTGAAAAGCTTACTTTTAGAAGTTATTTTGTGATCACATGAATACTATATGATCAATCTTAAAGTATTTAAGAAATTTTCTTTTTATCAAGCCTAATTATTCCTTAAGATGATATTAAACAACATAATAAGAACATAATGTCATTAATATATCATAATACATTATGTAAAATGTTTACTATTATAAAATGCATTTTTTTTTAAAGAAGGTTCATTGCATTTGCATCAAAATTAAGAAATATGTACAAGAAAAGTAAATTTGACATGAAATATTTATAATAAGAAATTTATAGAAAGGATTTAGATGGATATTATGTAAAGAATTTGTGTGAGAGAATATAATAAAATGATGAGATATGCAATAAGGTTAATCATTGAATTTTTTAGATATATTTTGTCTCACAAGGCAAGTTGGGCAACCATTGAATTGTGCTAATGCTAATGCTATATCAATCGCAGACTAATTTTCTTAGCATACCTCAAAATCTCCACTTTCAATGATATTTGATATCTTTTTTAGAGTTCATTTAATAGAAGATTTAAATAACAGTGAGGATGTCTTCTTCATCTTTACTTCTAATTAAGCAAAATTAGATCATTAGATAAGATCAAATGCCCATGTTATCAATTCAACAAGAAGAATTTTCATATATAAGCTGATAATATAGTTCAACATTTTTAAAAAAGGATTCATAATAAACGACTTAGTATGGCATGTTCCCGGTGAATCATCAATGAGTTATTCTTAACTTGAGTTAACATTAGGAGATGTATTTGAATCTATTTCTTACATTAATATATTGAAGAATGATATAAATTGAATATGTAATTTTTTTACGGCACATTTCTCCATATTTTAACATCTTTTTCTACTAATATTTTGCTTGAAAAGTGTTTTTTTAATTAGTTTTGCAGGAATTGATAAGAAATTTGAGAGAAAAAAAGCAAAAAATCAGCACGAAAAGGAGATTTTGAACCAGCGCACTCACGCCACACATCCGACCTGTTCGCTTTCACTCCGTTGCACCTGTGCCCACCGCAAAGCGCCTGCGCTCATGACAAAACATTCACGTTTGTTTTTCTTCCCAACACGCGGCGCACCGGCGTCTTAGTCGAGGTGAACCCGCCTCGGCTTCGTGACAAGCCCGTGTCTAGTTCATTGAACTTATTTTGGCAATAATTTTCTTATCTTTGTTGAATCTTGCCTATATATCTTCGCGTGAGACCGGCCTTAGGGATCATGGGCAGTTGGAGATTGTAAAAAAGGAGATAATTTGATTAGAGATAGCTATCCCCTTACGTATTTCTCCTTCCTTTGAATTGAAACCCTAAGGGGTGATTTTAAACTTTCAGTTCTTGTGAATATATGAAAGAATTGTTGTATGAGAGGGAGAGGAGCTGCTCTTATGGAGAGGACATGCCTTTATTCTAAGTCTTACTTTCCTTTATATCTTGTAACAAAGTTCTGAATGGATTTCATGTAGGTGGTTTTCTCGACAATGTGTCGGTAAACTCTTTTTTGTGTCTTTGTGATGTATGGTAGTGGTTTTCATAATGATTTTCTGAGTTGTTTTTCATATAGCATTTTCCTATACTTTCATGGCATATGTCGTGGATTAACCTATGAACTTATTAATTTCTATTCTGACAAACTAGGATGTTAAAATATTTGTGAAACTACAACCTCAAACCATGGCATAGTGAATAAAGGGTTAACCACAAAATGCCGAGAGAATAGACATAATCAAGTGGAATTCTATAATCATTCCACGAGATCATATAAATCATGCAGAATTTCATGGTGATTGAGAAACCCTCAACTTCATTGATTCTAGGTTTATTATGACCTAGACGTATGCATAAGTGCAACGTATCATTCGATTTACAACAATCATGTAGGTAAGCATTTAGGAAAGTCATGATCACCACGATCCCTAAATCACAGAAGCATAAACCTCATCAATTTTGAATAAACTCATATAATTTTTCCACTTTTTATATTTCTACTGCGTTATATTCTACTTTTGTTAGAATTTTAGGATTTAAAACCTTCTTTGTGTTACCGCCAAGCTAGGCTCACCAGATTCATAAACGAAAAATTTTTCTACTGCAATACTTGTTAAGCCTTTTCTCATAGGATCGATACACGATACTATTTAACCACATTAGTACTTAACAAGTAAACTTGTGTGATGAGGTTGACTTACTTCACAATAAGTTTCAACGAGTCAAGTTTTTGGTGTCGTTGTCAGAAAAAGGCATTAATTATTATTTATGTTGTAAGAAAAACTTTAGTTGAAAAAATTATGATCAAAATTTGGCACTTCTATTCTCTTGTTTTTATTTTGTATTTTTTGTTATTTTTGTTTCTGCATCTGTATCACTGTTGTGTTTTTGTACAAGTGCTAAAAAACTAAAAAAGCCAAAAGGAGTTATTTTTTTTCTTTTTCTATATGTTGTGTATGCTTGGTGTGTTAGCATGTTGACTAACTCATGTAGGTCCTCATGATTGTCTTCTTGTTTGAAGTCAATCGAGTCTGTTGTAGCCATCCATTGTCCCCATTTATGTGTATGTATATGTGTGCTGAGTCTGAACTAGCCCCTTTTGACCATGAAATAGACCAAATCTTTCAACACCTTAGGAGAGTACGTTTACTCACTAACACACCTAGTGAAATGGCTAAACCTAACATCCCCACCATGAAACAACTTATGGAATATGCCAACCCTTCTTCTGAGGAAATCCACATGAGCATCACCTATCTCTTTGTAGTGGCCATCACCTTTGAGTTGAGACCTGACATAATCCAAATGGTCCAAAATAGTTAGTTTGGGGGACTACCATCTCAGGACCCAAATCTTCTCTTAGCCAACTTCCTTGAAGTCTGTGCCACATTATGGTACAATAATGACCACAACAATGCTATTAGACTTAGAATTTTCCATTTCTCTTGAGACACAAAGCTAAGGCGAGGATTAACTATCTTGTCGCACCATCAATCACAACTTGGAATGACCTAGCCCTATTTGTTTTTAGCAAAATACCCTCCATAGACTTCCAAACTTAAGAAAAACCTTACCTCATTCACCCAATTGATGAAGAATCTAATTATGACGCCTATGAGAGATTTAAGGACCTACTTAGGAGGACTCCACACCATGCCTTACGTTGTTGGCTAATTATTCAAAACTTTACAATGAATTAGTAGGTTCTCTTAGGTCCATAATGGATCCTACTGCAGAATGCTCAATGAAGTGCAATCCTTTTGAGAATTCTTACCAATTGATTTAAGAAATAGCCACAAACTTCAATGGAATTCTGAGAGAGTCACACCTTAGAAAGTAGCTAGTGTGCATAAATGTGATGTATTATATATCCTTGCTACTCAAGTGGCTACTATTTATAAAAAGTTAGATAATTTGGGGATGACTACATTGCAAGGACTTTCCCTCAGTGATGGATTGATGTATGGACCAATGGTATATTCGAGCATGTCAAAGTCAGAGTTTTTTAATATTATAGGAAACCACAACCATAACTCCTTTATTGTAGCTTACGTTTGTTTGGCCCAATCATGTAATGAAACATTTAAGAATGTCATGATCATCACGATCCCCAAATCATCGAGGTAAGAGCCTCAAAAAACTTAAAGAAACTCTTAGGACTTTTTTCACTTATTAGTTTTCTGCTGTCTGTGATCTATTTAGCTTTTATTAGGATTTTGGTTTTTAAAACCTTTTTTGTGGTACCATCAAACTTGGTTCACCAAAATCATACACTTGAGATTTTTCTGCTAAAATACTTATAAATTCTTTCCTCATGGGATCGGTACGTGATACTTTCTAACCACATTATCAATTAACATGTAAACTTGTGTGGTACAACTTCATTACTTCACAATATGTTTCAGAACATCATATTTTTGGCACTGTTGTCAGGAAAATGTGATAATAGTTATTTCTGCTGTAAAAAAAAAACTTAAGATCTAAGTTTAACATTGCTATTTTTTGTGTTTTTTTTATCTTTATTGTTCCTGCTTCTATATTTTTGTTTTGTTTCTATGTAGGTGGTGAAAAATTAGAAAAAGCTAAATAAAAATTTTAAAAAAATCAAAAAAGCCAAAAGGAGTTGTTTTTTTTTCTTTGTTTACATGTGGTGTATGTTTTGTGTGTTTTCATGTTGATTGTCGTGATTATCTGCTTGTTTTAAGTTTGTCAAGTCTATTTTAGGAATCTATTGTCCTTGTTTGTCTGTATGAATAAGGATTCTAAGTCTAACCTAGCCCCTTTTACCCTAAAATAGACCAAACTATTATAAGTTT
Organism: Phalaenopsis aphrodite; assembly: GCA_003013225.1. NCBI lineage: Eukaryota > Viridiplantae > Streptophyta > Magnoliopsida > Asparagales > Orchidaceae > Phalaenopsis > Phalaenopsis aphrodite. Next base: position 540,577 of record NEWO01000290.1, read on the forward strand.
TAGGTGAGCACATTCATTCACATACTCGCCCATTGAGAAGCCTAACCCTAACATCCCAACCATGAAAGCACTTAAGAAATATGCCAACCCTTCTATTGAGGAAATCTTCATGAGCATCAACAATCCCATTGTAGAGGTCAACACCTTCGATTTGGAACTTTTCATAATTCAAATGGTCAAAAATAGATAGTTTGGGGGACTACCATATGAGGATCCAAAACTTCACCTAGTCAACTTCCTTGAATTCTGTTGCATGTTCTTGAATAAGGTGTCCCTAGTGATGCTCTTAAACTTAGGCTTTTCACTTTCTTTTTGAGGGATAAATCTAAGGTGTTGCTTAACTCCCTTATCTGAAGATTAATAACAACCTTGAATGACCAAGATCAAATGTTTCTGACAAAATACTTTTCCTCATCAAATATTGTCAAACTTAAGCACGACATTACCTTGTTCATCCAAAGTGGGGGAGAATATATTTATGAGGCCTAGGAGAGATTTAGGGACTTTCTTTGAAGGAGCCCGATTACCTGATTGTCTATTCATTCAAACCTTTTACACTGGATTGGTAGGTTCTCTGAGGTTCATTAATGTTCAAATCTTTTGAGAATGCTTACCAATTGATCCAAGAAATGACTTCAAACAATTTTTAATGGACTTCTGAGAGAGTCACACCATAGAAAGTAGCCAACATGCATGAATCTAATGTATTACATATCTTTCCTACCCAAGTAGCTACTATTTATAGGAAGTTAAAAAATCTTAGGATGATTCCGATGCAAGAACTTCAACCCTATGATGGATTGATGTATGAACTAGTAGTATATTGGAACATTTCAACCTTAGAGTCTTTTAATGTTGTAGAAAACCATGATCATAACCCCTATACAAATATATATAAAATAGGTTGGAGAAATCACAAAAACTTTTAATGGAGTATCAGCCGCTGACAAAGGGAAAACCATCAAACCAACCTTGTAGGTCATGGGATTAACCCAGGAGCAAACCCTAAAAAATAGTCTTACCAACCATGTTTCCAAAACAATGCTCCACCCATGTAGAAACGATCATCGACTGAGGAGCTAGTAACAGAAATGGAGAGCCAATTATAGAGCCAAGTTGTATCCATTAAGAACAAAGAACATCAATTAGGACAACTAGTAAATGTTGCAAATAATAAACACCCAGGTATACTCCCAATTAACACTAAAGTAAACTCCAACGAAAGAGGGACTGAGTAGGTACAAGTTTTGAGGTTGAGAAGTGGGAAAGAGTTGGAAAAATGGCCTTAGGGGACAAGACTCAGTGGAATTAGACCCTGCCTTAAGAGGTGAACCAAAGACTCAGGAAAAGGAGGTAGAGTGACTTGTCTCACCCATTAGGATTGACCCTGAAGAAAGATTGCCACCAGCTTTTCCCAAAACACTGAAAAAACAAAAAGTGGATCAATAATTCTCTAGGTTCTTACAAGTGTTCAAGTAACTGACCATTTTCATACTTTTTGATAAAGCACAAGAATAGATGCATGTCCATGTCAGGTTCATGAAAAATATCTTAAGTCGGAAAGGGAGATTAGGGCATTTGGAGACTATACCATTGACTGAGGAATGTAGTGCCATCCTGCAGAAGAATTTACCGCTAATGATGAAGGACACATAGAGTTTTGGCATCCCATATGCCATAGAAGAGAGGTCTGTAAGAAGAGGCCTTTGTGACTTAGGAGATAGTATCAAACTGATGTTATTATCCTTTTTCAAATGACTTGAAATAAGAAATTCCCAGACAACCAATTTGACCTTACAATTAGTGGATCAGTCCCTATCCTATCCAAGGGGAATCATTGAGGATATATTAATGAAGGTGGACAAGTTCATTTTCTCTGCTAACCTTGTGGTAGATGACATGAAAGGAGATAAGGAAATACCCTTGATAGTCTGCTGACCTTTCTAGCTACTGGAAGGGCACTGATTGATGTCGAAGAGAGGAAAGTGACAGAGTGAATGATAAAAAAGATACATTTAATATCTTGAAGTCAATGAGGCTTCCCCCAAGATTATAGTGAGGATCATATGCATACGATTGACGTAGTGGACTAGGTAGTGGGCGGAAAATTTTTGGATAGTTTTGAAGAAGACCAAGTAGAGCCAGTAGAGATTGAGGATGAGAATGAGATACATAGGGAGGAATCTGGTCTACTATTACAGGGGGACTTAGGAAAAATTTGAGCTCTTGGACACGACAACTTTATGATCCGTATTAATTTGGGACATATGTGAGGGGCGATAAGGAGGAAGATGAGATATTGGATGTTACTCTTATGTGGATTTGATAAGGCCAGCTTTTACTATGGATTTTTGTGTTTTCTTTGTTAGACTTGGAGTTATGGTACTTTACTGCATTTGTGATGTTTTTCTTACGATTAGTTGTTTGTACCTTGATTTTATTTTTATTGGTATCCTCCATTTTCAATTTTTTTCATTATTATTCTCCCTATTGACTTGTGTAATGTTTATTTTTCATATAACTTGCAAGCATGTTGCATAATTCTAAACTTTTGCAAAACATATTTGTTTGTATTCTTTTTCTTCTGTTAATATCTTCTATTGAGACAAATTGGCATAGAGAAGTTAAAACGGTAGGAAATGAACCAAGTTTGGGTGAGGGAAGTTCACACAATTTGTTGCCCTTAAGTGATTCTGTTACTTGCTGAGATTTTGATTTTTGCCAAATTTTATGAGTCTTAATTCATTTTTTATGAAAAGAAAATTGCTATTAGGGCATTGTGAAATTCATTAATAGTTAGGACGGATTTGTATAATACGAGCCTTGTGGCTAAAATATTCTTCTTTTTTCAAACATAAAAATCTCTAGGCATTTAAAGAGGTAGGACTATGAACTCCACAGTAATCCTTAGAATTTTTAAAACCTTACAATTTTCATTTTAACAAAGGATGAACAGTAATTTGAATGGGTTTTCTTAAGAACCAAGGATCATAACAAAGGGAAAGTAAGCATATGATTAAGGAGGGACTAGAATGCCTAAAGTTTTAAAAAGCAAAAGAAAAAAAAAATTGATGTCTAACTAAATATAGTAATTCTCACACGACTAAAATAAAAAGAAAGAAAAAGTATATATTCATAAAAAGAGATAAAAAGAAACGAAAAATAGAAATCGGAGAAAAACCTGAAAGCTAAGCACTATCATATTCAAAAGTTGAACTTTTAGCCTTGTCCCTATGTTAAATAGTTTACTTGAAATTGTAATACAATTAGTGGGAAGTATAAATGCATGAATAGTTACGGGAAAACTGATCATTAAAATAAGAAGTAAGCATTTACACATTCATGGAAAGATAAGGGGGATTTTAGTCTCGCCAATTTAAATAATTAAAGTTTTTATGTTTAAAACAAGGCAAAACATGATGAGTTTATAATGTAGTTATGCAAATGAATACTCTCATAGTACTTGAAACCTTAATACCTTATTATATGTTTATTTTATTTTTTGTAGAATAAGATTCTCATAAAATAAATGCAACCCATTTTGATTGAAATCTGAGTTAGGTCAGAGATTTCTTAAGGGCAAGTAGTAGGCAAGTTTAGGGATTTTGATAAAAATTGAATATGTAATATTTTAATGACACATTTCCTCATATTCTTACATCTTTTTCTACTAATATTATGCTTGAGAAGAATATTCTTATCTTAGTTGTGCAAGAGACATGGTACAAGTGAAATTTGATTGAAAAAGAGTGGAAATCAACATAAAATAGAGGTTCTAAACCAACATACCCGCGACATACATTTGATGTGCCCACTTTAACTCTGGCACACTCGTGCTATGTTCAATTCACCTGTGCCTACAATAAAAGTGCCCACACTCATGGCATACACCCGCGTGTGTTTGTCCTCCTCACACGCGTCGCACCTGTGCCATAGTTGAGGTACACCCGCACCGTAGTTGAGGCACACCCACGCCATTTCCAGAGCACCCACATCAGCTTAACGACATGCTCACATCTAGTTTAATGAACTTATTTTGATAAAAAAAAAATTTCTTTTATTTAGTCTTGCCTATATATCTACTCATAAGGTCAGTCTAAGAAGACCTTGGGTAGCTAAAGGTTATAAAAAAGCATATAATCCGATTAGGGAGGGCTCTACCCTAAAGTTTTTCTCTGTCCTTTGGATTATAAACTTAAGGGGTGATTTTTCACTATGAGTTCTTGTGAGTTTTTTTATAGATTTATTGTATTTGAGGGAGACGTACTACTCTTGTGGAGAAGATGAGCCTTTATTATAAATCTTAGTTTTTTTTATACCTTGCAAGGATGATCTACATAGATTTCTTGTATGTGGTTTTCTCGACAATGTGTTCTTAAACTCTTTTTCGTGTTTTTGTGATGTATAAGTAGTATTTTTCATTGTGGTTTTTTGAGATGTTTTCCCACTAGCGTTTTCTTGTGATTTCATGACCTACGTTTTTGATTAACATGTGAACTTAATTTACAGTTTGTTTGGCGAACTAGAATGTTAAAATATTTCTTGAAGCTACAACCGAGTAAGTATGGTTCGATCGAATGAATACCAAATGCTCTTTACAAATGTGAAGCAATGTTGGAAGCGGTACAGATGTGGAGCAACCCCAATGACAGTTACAAAGCCAAAATATGTTATATGCAGTTATCGATATTTAAAGATGTAATAAAATATAATTGTAATAACATTCCCGTTAAATGGATGGACAACCATGTAATTTATAATACCCGACCAAAGAGTTATAAATAGAAAGATCATTTTCACTTAGGGGGGGGCCTCAGAAAAACTTCTAAAAAACGAAGTATTACTTGTGCTTTATTTCTCTTTCCTTCATTCGACCGATGTTCTATTCTTTTGATGTTATTCACAAAACAATTCAGGATCCAACATTATTTTCATATATAAGTAGGTTAATTAGCATAGACTTTCCTCATGACCTTAAATTTCTTAAATATATTTCTAAATTTCTTTCCTATATAATTAGTTTGAGGAGCTTATAATGCCACGTCTCAATTTGACTCAAGCGTCTTGTACTTGTCGCTCCTACTTCTTCCGAATTGATTCAGTTCATTTACGCACCATTTATAACCACATATAAAAATTGTATAAAGCTTTTTGTACATCCTATAATCATCACCATGACATCGTTAATTCACATGAAGCACATTAGGTAGGTCATCACGGACTTGAAGTAATCAACAAAGAGCCTAAAAATTCTTCCCAATAGCAATAGAGTCTACTTTCACACGTGATTTCGTAGTAAATGAAAAAAAATCAACAAGATGGTGAGACATTCAATGGCCATGATGAAGTCATTACAAGTAACAGTATATCTTCAGTGGTGTTATTTCAAGAGCATGCTTCCAATAGTTCAATTTTTTCAAACACAAATCCTCGTGGGCAAGTTACATATTCTTAAACAAGCAACCTGAATATAATATATAATCTTAAAGTAGTATGGGCTAATATGTTATATTATTAATAAAAATTTCTCAAAATCTGATATAATATATACAATATGACAAAAAGAAAAAAAAAAGAAAAAATAATTTTTTACAAAAAATTTTACATAACATACTAAAATTTGCATTATCATTAAAATATTATTCTTTGTTGATCATTTGCCCTACATTTAAAAAATATACTTAGCTTCCAAGTTATTTTTATGACATAATATAAAATTTTCGTGTTAATTTACTTTTGTTATTTTCCACTTAATTATTAAGGTTCTGTTTGGGGCAGCTGCAGTTTATTGAATAATCTACTGATAAGCTGATTAAAAATAATCTGCAGATAAGCTATATGCGGGAGGGCATTATAAATTTTTATTATTTTATAAAAGTCAGACCACTAACAGAAAGCTGCCCCGCACCTAGATAGATGTGCTGTGAAAACACTACTTTCAGCGTTTTCAAAACGCATAAGATGTCAAAACGCAGTTTACCCAAGCAGACTAGATGCATATTCAAAACACCGCCGCAACCAACCCTAAAAAGGGAGAAACCAAAATTTTCAAAAAAGTATTACCTTAATTGGCAAGTACGTGAAACATGAAAGCCCCTTTTACCATAATCGAGACGCAAAACATTGATTTTTCAATCATAAACCTCGTGGGCGGCTTCATCGAATTATGCTTTACTAAATGAAATAAAACTTAATAATAATAAATAAAAATTAATGTAATTAAATTAATTAGTTTTGCTAAATTACTAATAGAAAAGTGCACGCATTAATATGTCGGCAATGGCCAATTTGAAGTTCCCATAGGTCATCCATGAAGTCATGAGCTAAGCTTATGCCTCCATGCACGTGAAAGTTAGCCCAAGTGCCCAACTCCTCCCCATGCAAATGTAATTATTTTATTTCTTTTGCTTACTTTGAATTCTTTTCGGAAGGTCGGAATGCATTAGCTGACATCATATACAACTTGTAATAAATTAAAATAAAAAAATAATTTGTTGATGGTCAGAGTTTTATTAAATATTTTATTGTTTGATGGCCAGATTTTCATGAGGAGAGTTCATATTTGCACGTTAAATGTTAACATGCAGTATAAGCGATCACTCAATCCTGTTTAATAAAACATTAATTATTTCTTAATTTTTTTTGTTAAAATTTTGAGTGAGCAAAATATTACTCTCTTTGGCTATTTACTTGATGCAATCTCTTTATATAGATTATTAAAATGAAATAAGAAAAATATCATTTACGTTGCTAGATAAATACTTGAAATTTATTGTGATAGAAGTCTGACGGTCCGTTTGGGGCATCTTACAAGTGTGGGTGGTGTTTTCAAAATGCAGTCGTACCGTTTGGTTCGCGCGTTTCGCCAACTTATCCGAAACTGCGTTTGAGTTTTTACACTAAATGCAGGCCGCGGGTCGACCCTAACTTGATTTTTACATAAATTAAGCTAACAAAACAATCAAAATATTTTAAGAATTTCTATGTTTATGGCATGAACGAGAAGCTACTATTGATTAAATGCATTTTCCTTCTTGAAAGTAAAGCGTGGTAAGAGTACAACTTGACAAGCATAAAGTCATGCTTCAAGATTCTAAAACGACAGCGATATGTAACATATAAAAAAGTAGCTTCTACTAGGTTTTTTACAAGTTTTTCAATGTAATAAGTTAGTATGGCATGAGTCACACATGCGTGTTAGGTATATTAAAAAATTATGATGCTTAGGAAAAGATATTCAAAATGTGGTTTAACTTTTCCTTTTTTTTACTTGGAAAGCAAAATATTCTGTCTCTTGAAAATTCTATTTTGATTTGGTCTTGGGTGATATCATTTAAAGCAAAAAAAAAATTTAATAGTTAAATTGAATTTTATAAAATAAAAAATAATAAATTTAATGCATAATATAATTATGATAGAAAGGTAATGAATGAGTATATTGGAGGAAAAATTAGAGTGTTACTTATTGTAAAT
>NEWO01000290.1:548884-562542 GCA_003013225.1 Phalaenopsis aphrodite
ATAACAATAAAAAAATATAGCACACGTGGGCTGAATAAATATTGATATAATAAGAACCGTTCCGTAGCTGCTGACAAACTCTGCCAAAGTCGTTGACGTGGAGGAACCTCTTTGGTCCATTTTCATAGGTTAGGTTTTAGCATAAAGATGAAAATAGGTCACTTTTGCGGGTTTTATGAAGAATCCGACGACTCTCAATACCAGCCCTAGCTTTCTTGACAGTTTGGCAAATGAAGATATTCTTATTCCATTAACCTAACTTAGAATGCTTATTCCCCTTAAATATGAACTGCGATTTTGATTCCAGCGGTCTGCATCATTAAAGTAAACGGTTGAGAAATTGATTGATTTTCTTTTGGTTTGGAATAAGACAAGTTTTGAGGGAGTTGGCTAATGCTTTTGAGGTGGAATTTCTCTTAAATAAACATTTGTTGTGAATATTTTCAAGAAGAAAATTTAATGATTTCTTTTACTTTTATTCATGCATGTTACATGCATAGATTGTAGTGTGAAGGTGTAATTATGTAGAAAAAATATTAAAAATTTACTTTTTGCCAGAGAACTTAATGACTGATGACATCTAGCACGTACTACAATTTGTAGGTAGTTTGTGAAAAGCACTTTAGATGGCCGTTTCTCTATTAATTTTTTTCTTTCAGCGTATGAACTCAATGAACTAATGACATCTAGCATGATTTCTCTCTTCAAACCTTAATAAGTTGAAATCATTGTTTAATCACTTAGTTATCAGCACTATTAAATGTGCCCATATGAACTTATGTAATCATATAGACTTTCTTTCAAAGAGCACCGACAAAACTGTACAAGAGATTTTTACAATCTTTAGCAGCAATTGTTCCTTTTAATAGTTTTTAGAAAAATTTTAGGGGATACGGAAAAATAGTTTGAAGAGAAGAATGAGTTATTATGAATATCATATTGATTTAAAATGTATTTATTAAACTAAAGTTGACTTCATAATTTTGGGAACAAGTTACTTGATTGCATATATTGATATCTTTATTAATTCACATTCATACAGACAATAGTTTTTTAGATTATTATTTTTTTTAATATGGTTTATTAAAATTAAATTTATTTCTATATTTTGAAGTTTTAGAAAAGAGTAATTTGTGTTATGTAATTTTATAAATCGTTTTTTAATTAAGATAAAAATAATATAATTAAATTACGAGATTATCAAAAGGAGAGAGTACATTTATAAGTCCTTTTATGACTTTCAATTCAATCAATACACAAATTTTATTTAAGACGGCTAAATATTTCAAAAAAAAAAATGTCTTGGAGGAAATCAATACAAAAACAGATTTAGTATCATTTTCATTTATTATTATTATTATTATTATTATTATTATTATTATTATTATTATTATTATTACTATTATTATTATTATATTCTACTTACACTTTAATTTTTCCCTTTTATTGTTAGTCAATTATAGAGCAGTCAATCATACTTATTGATTGTTATCACTATTGATTTATTATGAATTTTTCATATTAACTTTTTACTTGATAATGTTGTAAACTTATGATTGTCTTATGAAAACTATATATTTATGTCCTTGGGAAAATGTTTATAATGTTATGTGAAACGCAAAAAGGAATTTGAAGATATAAATTATAAAAGCAATAGCATGTCATGTCACAAGAGTCATCCGCTGCTGACTTACATAAACACACACATAAGCAACAATCAGATCAGGCTTGGATCGACGACAAATCTCGGTTGACCCAAGTAATTCAAGAGCTAAACAAGTTTGATGTTTATTCATGCTCTAAGTCTACCAAGCTAATTTTTTGTAGGAAAAATTTCATAGGATGAAGGAAAGTTAATCCTAGTTGTCGGATGGTATTACGATCCAAAGATCCTGATCTGTCAGAGTACGAGCTATGGAGGAAGGCTATCGGAGGAAAGAAGATGGGACAATCAACAGGCTAGGGTATCACGCGCTCATCCACGACGCTCATCTCTCCACATTGCATTAGTGGCATATTACAAGTTTACCACCACAATCCATCGGTTATGCTAAGAAAAATCATCATTTTTATTGTTACCAACATTTTTCAGATGATTTTAGGATCGTAGGTAGATACTTTGTCGGTAATTAAAAAACCAACTATATTCTGTCTGTATAAATTTAACGACAGTTATCGATAAGTTAATGTTGTAGTTTTTTTCGAGAAAGTTTCAGTCGTAATAATTATCTGTTCATATAACCCGTGGTTTTTTTGTAGGTAATAGCGACGGTATACACGTCAGAAAAGCGTCGTACTTGTCGATTTTTTTAAGCAGGCAAAACCATCGGTTATGTCATTCATGCATCATTTTATATAATCAACGACTTAGCTATTAGAAAACTACCGCACACATTTTTTTATGCAGGCAAAAACTTTCTGTTAAGCATCATTTATGTTTTGTTTTTTATAACTGACAAGCTAACTGTCAGAAAAATGACGAACCTGTTATTTTTGTGTGGCATTTTAAGCCTTCGGTTATGTGTTGATTAGGCATCGGTAACAATGTTCATCGGCTACCCTCGTTTTTGCTTACCAGCAGGAAGCTGTTCAAAACCTATACCACAACGAAAAAAATAAAGTTTTCTTTTTTATATTTATATTACCATACCTACTATCACAACATTTATTATATAATTCCAATCATTTAATGAAATAACATAAATGTCAAGAAGTAATTTATCCACTCGAATAATGAAATAAGCAAAATGCATTTACTCTAAAATATGTACATCACTGTTCACAAAAAGAAATATGTCCAAATATACATAAACATAAATAAAGAAAAAAAGCCTCTCCTAATCATCCTCCTCCATCTCATCAACCACATTCTCATCGTCCTCCGCCACTTTCTTCTCCAATTCTGTCGTTGTCTTGCCACGCACTACATAAATTTATGATTTTTTCGACAGCCACAATTCATCGGTTATGTTAAGAAAAACTATCGCTTTTAATCTTATCAATGATTTTAAGCTCGTAAGTAAAACACTTATCAAAATTTTCAAAAAAAAATAATATTCCAACAGTATAAATTTATTGATGGTTATCTGACAATTTAATGTTGTAGTTTTTTTTTTTGAAAAGAAATTAAGTCATCAGTGATCGTCAGTTTTTATAATCGACAATTCGTACATTCGTAAGAGCAACTACATACAAATTAGAAAAGTGTCTCAGCCATCAATTTTTTAAAGCAGGAAAAATTATCGGTTATGCGTCATTTTTTATAATTGATGCGTTAACTGTTGCAAAAGTGATGCACCCATCGATTGTTTTGCACAAGTAAAAATTATCGGTTAAGCATCATTTTTTATCACCAATGAGTTCACTGTCGCAAAAGTATCGCACCCATTAGTTTTTTTACAGAAAAAATCATCGGTTAAGTATCGTTTATGCGTTATTTTTTATAACCGAGTGGTTAACTATAGAAAAAGTGCTGTGTCCGTCGTTATTGTGTGTTGCACCTTGAGCTTCGGTTATGTGTCGGTTAAGCGTCGCTAGAAATAACCATTGGCTAGTCGTTGGTTTTGTTTACCGATAATTTTGAAATCGACGCAAAATCGTTGAGAAGTCGCAAATAATCTTCATCATAAGAAAAATTAAAATTTTTCTTTGGTATTTACATTACTACACCTACTATCTTAATATTTAATATGCAATTCCTAGCATTTAACGAAATAACATAGCCATCAAACAACAACTTTTCAAATCAAATAATGAAATAAATAAAAATATTTACTCTAAGATATGTTCATCACTATTCTTAGAAAAAATATATTGACAAATGTACATAAACAAAAAAAAAAGGAAAAATCTTCTCTTAATCATCCTCCTCTTTCTCGTCAACCTCATTTTCATCATCCTCCGTTGCTTCCTCCTCTTTCAATGTGGTCGTTGTCTTGCCTCAGTCCCTCATCCGCTGCCGAAAGGAATCCAACTCAGCCTTCAGCTTGGTCTCCATGTTAGCCTCTAGCTCCGACCTCATCTAAAAGATGCGGTCCTCCATCTCGACTGAGAATGTAGCAACACGCTTGGAGAAGTCCTCATCTTGTGTAGTAGAGGTAGACTCTTTAGATGCACTGGTGGAGGAATGAGCGTCGTTGGAAAGCCCCTGTGCTTCGAGCCCGTCGACTCGATCACTCTTCTTCACTTAAGTAGTCTCCCTCCATAGTTCATGCTTGAAATAATCATGCTTGCTGATCGTAATGCTTCCAATGCTTGGGATCGATTCTATTTCAACACTTGGACTCTCTTTTGCAAGCAAAACAAGTTACATTTAGTTAGATCTAACATGTGTTAACATTAAACTAGTTTAGTTTGTCAATTATTTGGGTCTCACGAGATCTATCGCCAATCTAGGACTAGTCGGATCACCTCCTGCAGGTGTTCTTATGTACATCAGTGACAGAGGGGTCTTGTCCAATCTCCACATTCCATCCATAAAATAAAATAGTTAGAATAAGACATCAAACTATAGAAAACTTATATAATAACTAAAATCTTGCGAGCATGTGCTTGTATTTTGTATATAGAAGCACCCACCAATGTGCATAGAGGGCCCCATACCTTCACAGTCTAAGTGCGTGTTCTTCTCTGCCTGTTTCTTGTCTTCTAGTAGTCTAGAGAATCACAAGCTTTATGCAGGGTGGCAAAAAGCATCCTCTCTGAGCGATAGAGGAAGTTATCCTGAATTTTAGATATCGTCAAACATGTCCTAAAGAAGATCGTTGCCCTTGTGCTCGAAGTTACACCATATGTGCACCTCATGCTCAATACACTAGGAGAATTGTTTCAGCAAATACTACAAGGGTTATGTTTAATTGATAAATAAATAAATAAATAAAATTAAGTTGTTTGTGAAATATATTTACCCCAAACTCTTGAAACTAAACAACTCGAATGGTCATGGGGATCTCCTTCCACGATAAGTATTCTGAATCATACTTTCTCTGAATAATATTTTGAATGGCAAGTTGGGGTAAAACCTTAAAATAATAATTTGATAGTTTTATATTTAATCCAGGAAAAAAAATAGTGACAATATCTCAAGAAAAACTTATGTGTTTTGAGTAGGCTCGCTGCAACAACTGCTACCTGTTTGATTCTTGCCTGGTAGAGGCAACATGGGCCTCTTATGCACTCAATTCCGCTACACGCGTGGTGGAGGTAGGAATGGGCGTAGGGTTAGGGTTAGGGGCAGGGTACAGGGTGAAGGTAGGTGTAACAATATGGGTGGGTGAGGTGGTGGTAGCAGAGGCAGGGGTGGGGGTGAGCGTGGAGCCGAGGGTTGTGACAGGAGTAGATGTATAGGTGGGTGTGGAGGAGGAGATCAGGGTAGTAGTGAGGATGAGTGTGGGAGCGAGGGGAGTGGCGGGGGCGAGGGAGGGGTGGGTGCATATGCAGGGGCTGGGGTGGGGTTTGCGGCAATGACTGAGGTAAGGGTGGTGGTGGGGGGTGGGGGGTTGGGTGTGGGAGCGGTGGTGTCAAAGTTGGGCAAGCTCTCCTGACGTTCTTCTTCATTAAATAGTGTTGTGGTCCACACACACCCGAAAGTGGGGAGGTAGACCGTTCCTGTGTCAAGTCAACATCTGTAACAGGGAAAATAAATTTTATTAATTAGTGCATATAACACAAATTATGTAATAAAATAAAAAAAAAGTACATAATAAACATAAAACACATAAAGATGTAGTAAGCACGTAGACAAAACTGTAAAGTGCAAGGTACAACTACTAAAACTGAAAACACAAAATTACGGAACAAGCTGAAATACAAAATTCAATGAATGGCATAATAAACATACTAGTTTAACTCATCATCTTCTCAAGAGTGATTGGAGGACGTAATCATGTTCTCTTCTGCAAACAAAACATCGGAGACATCCTAATCACTGTGCTTAGTTTCTTCGTATTCACCATTATCAACATCTAGATTGAGCTCTACATTGATTTCATCAAGTGGAAAACACAAAACTATCATTTCAGTTTCTTGATGGATGGATTCACTGTTATTCTAAATATTAATTGTGTTATTCATTTACTCAAAATGACAACGGCTCTATCTTTGTTATCTCTTGTTCTATGTGGATATCGAAGGCAGTAAACATGACTTGCCTATTGGGCTAGAATGAAAGGATCAAATTTAGCATATATTCTGTTCAATTTTACTTCTAGATATTATCTAGTTGGTTTACCTTTGTTTCACTTTCACAAACAGAATCAAACCAAGTAAAATTGAATAGGAATGCATTTCCTTCCATAGAGCCCGAATAAAGATAGTTCAAAAACTTCTTCTAGAATATCATGACAGTCTATCATGTCATTCGACTTATCTTTTGCTTTAATACAAGCACCGGTATTAAGTATTTTTTTCTTCAGGCCAGAATCTCTTATGAAACCTATTCCCATTTACAATGTATATTTTCCAGATTTTTATGATCCACGTAGGCCCCCAAGCAAGAACAATCAAACCCTAATCAGTCACTCCTTTGCTCTAATCATGAATCTATTAACATATACATAAAAAATCTTTTCTTAATGAAAATCCTATTGTCACATGAGGAATGAATATGTAAATTTAACACATATGTGTTGTAAATCACTAGAGAAAGTTATTATCAATATCCTTGCTCTACCAACATCTTCAACTAAATTTATAGAATCCACGAATAAACTATTCACACATTGAAATATCTTTCAAGTATTTAATAATGCCACTTTTCAAATAAATGAGTTAAAATTTTTTTATAAAAAATGGCTTAATTAATAAAGGTTTATACTTCATCACAATTAAGAAAAATATAAAGTGTTGCGGCTTGAAGTGTTTGATCATTAAGGTAATGTAATTTGCACCTCTCTAGTGATTCACCTAACTACTGGAAAACAAAAAGGGCCAATGTTGGAACCAAACGCAATGACTCTTTAGTGGGCTATTCTTCCATAAAATAGTAAGTGCAAAATGTTGTTGCCTCTTTCAGTAAATATGCTTCATATATCAATACTTCGATTCAGACCTTATTCTTCAAAGTAAAAATTATCAATATTTTTTGTTATAAATTAGTGACTAACTATCTAGTCCCAATGAAATTATCTCTCAAACATATACATCTGGTGGTACTGTTAAAGACCTCCAATCAATACCTCGTAGGGTAAATTTACGAGGAGATGCTCCATCGAGTTAAAAAAATTAGGCAAAAATATTCTCTTAAGCTTGCAAAGTGTTATAGGAATATTTGCTTTTAGCTGGCCTCCACAGTCAAATTTCAAACAAGCTGCAAATAGTTCCCTGAAAAACACACGGATTTCAATCATTTGATTAAGGACTTCACTCGAAAAACAACCAAAAGTAGTTTGTATCAAATTTTATAAAAAATATGGCAGTCGTGACTTTTCATTCCAAAATTTTTTCCAGCACCCTCATTAACACAACGAATCAAATTCAATGCATACCCACTCAAGAATTTTGGTGGTTGGAGCCACTCACCAATTGTTATTTGATGGGATAAAGCAAGTAAATATTTTACATTGGGTTTAATGAACTTGCAGGCAATAATTTCTTGGATCTTAAATTCCCTCCATTTACATATCTCATTCATATCAAGTCTGGTATTCAAGTTATCCTTAATTTTTTTGTTAACATCCATCATAGTGTTGAAGATATTATAAAAAAAGTTTTTTTAATGTGCATAGCATCTAGATTATGTTTGATAAAGTTATCCTTCGAATAAGGTAGATCCAAAAATTTTGACTTATTTGTCCAATTATGAGAGACACCAAACACAAATGAATGATGTGAAGAAAGGTTAGAGCATATAAGTATCTTTGGAATGTTACTAATAATTAACATTTTATGTTCCCCATATATTCTTTGTGGTGGCATGGAATTCCTAAAGTTGTTTCTTTTGAATGCATCACTATTCTTCTTGAAGGGATGTTAAGAATCTAGAAATACATGGTCATTGTCAAACCATGAATTCTTCCGATCTTGCTGAAGCGTAAAGGCCTTAAATGAATTCATGCAATATTGGTAGACTAACATTCCTGTGGTGCTCTACATAGATAGCATATCATTTGCAAGAAAATCACATATTGTCTACATTATTATTGCTTTTATTAGGAAATTGTGTTTCTTGGATACATCATATGTCATCACATCTATTTCTTAAAGAATTTGCAACTAATCTATCAATGACTGCAAATATACATCAATCCTCTCTTTAGGGAAGTGTCAGGAAGAAGAAAGAGGTCCTCATGCACATCTCAGGTGGTAGATTGTATGGCATAACTATCGCCTACCAATAAGAGCAGGGCGATGTGGTCTGGTCGTATAGTGTGAAGCCGTCAGAGCATAAACCTAGTTGGATGTTTTGTGCCTCCACAGTAAACTTGGGATATGGGCAATCAAAAGTATTCCATGGCACTCGTCTGCCGGATGATTAATTGAGTTGTTTTCATCTGATCTGCTTTTATGTCACTTCATATGTAAAGTAGTATGCATAGAACTGTATAGCTGATATACCTAAAATATATAGTGTTTTTAAATGTATTTTTATACCTATTTTTCAGATTTTGCACTTTAATGGAAGGTATTTATGTGTTTTTCTTTTAGGTACAAGTAAAAAGGTGAAAAAATGCTAAAGGAAGTGAAAAATGATCAAATTTGGAGCAAAGAGGTAAAAATTGTGCTAAAGCGTTTTAGCGCTTAAGTGCCATATCCGATGCTTAAGCGCCGGTTAAACAAAAAAGGCCATGCCACCAGAGGCCTCGCGCTTATGCGTTAGAGGCAGTTATTTGACAATTTTCTTCATTTGACCGAAGTTTGAAGAGGTATTTGAGGCACTTATTTGCTAAAGAGGGTGGTTATGAACGCTAGAAACAAAAATATTATTAAAAGACTTATGATAGGAGGCATCCCTTGGAGAATACATCGAATTGGGACACATTTTGAAGAGTTATCAAGACACTTCTTGAAGATTTATAAGAGAAGGAAGTTGAGACTTTTTAAAGTGTGCTTGAAAGTTCTAAAAAGTGTTCAAAACGAGAGAATTTTGGAGAGACTTTCAGGCAGCACAACTTTACTTTATCTTTTTTGTTTTTAGTTTATTTTGATAATGTTGTAAAAAAGAAGAGATTCAAAGGAACTTCAAGAGTTTGGTGAAAGATTTGAGATAAGTTTTTATCTTTTTTTTTGAACTACTTTTAGTTTAATCGAGACTTCTTCTTGGTTTGACATTGATTTCTATTTTTAAACTAAAGTGTGTTTTTTTTTCTTCATAGATCCTAAGTAGTTTTCTTTATCTTTCTCCTTAAAATGATAATAAATTAAAGTGTTGGATAGAAGTTGTGGAGAGTATTGATCATTAACGTTGGAAGATGTTGTAATGCTTTAAATCCATGAACTTCATTTACTTCTTGATTTGGCCTATCCAGATGTTAAAATTTAAGAATCAGGCTGGTATTGTCTCAGTCAACAATTTAAAATAATCACATGAAGTTATATGAATGAGAATGCAATTCATATGTTGTAGTGCAAATAGATAGGGAAATAATCTTTGAAGGGTGTACAGTTAGAGGACATTAAAGTGATAGGTTAAAGCCCCCAACTTGGTTTATTGTTTTAGGTTCTGATACGAGATGTTAGCCCCCAGGCGGAGGGAATCCAGGGAACTCAAGAGTAAGAGCTGGTATCTTCCCTGCCTAGTCTGTCTTTAGAATTATTCAAACTTTAAATTAACAAATGTTCTTTATAGTATCTCTAGTGAGGGTAAAGAATATAATTTCTATTATTTGGCACAACACAATTTACATACTACCACAATAGAATTTCTATGCTTATTACTGATTCATGATAAGGAGAAATATATTTTCAAATTCAGTGCTTTTCTTTTACATAAACTCAAGTTATCTTTTTAAGTTTTTACTGTTTTGTCAAAATATCAAAAATACAAAAAAGATTCAAATTTTAGTTACTGTGAATACATCTATAGTTCAAGTAATTGTCTTTGTAAAATAGAAAATTTGTCGTTTAATAGAGCATATTGTGTATTTCCTTATGGGTTCGATATTCAGGTATTAATAAAAAAATCCTATGTTATTTAATAACGATATGTATACTTGCATAGTATCCCAATATATAAATTAAAGAGTTAAATTCCTATTTGCTTAAGGATCAAGTTTTGACTCTGTTGCAAAGTAATGAAATATAAGTGAAAATATAATCAAAGACATTGTTATACTGTTGCATATAAGTAGTAAGTCGGGATCAAGTTTTTTGCGTCGTTGCTGGGGAAATTAATTAATTTAAAAGCAAATTTCTACTTTTAGAAAGTCTTATTTAAACTTTAACAATTATTGTATTTTATTTTATGTGTTTTTTTTATTTTCATTTTAGGTTAGTGTATGTGTAGTTCAGGTTCTGAAGGACTAGTGCTTTATTACTATGAATTAGATAGAACTGTTAAAAGAATGAGAAAAATCAAAAAAATAAAAAATCTTGAGAAATCTAAAAAAATTAAATAAATGGCAAATCAAAACATTTAAAATGCTGAAATTCATCAAAAGTTTTGACCTTTAAGAGATTATGCCAACCCTACTGTAGATGAACTTCATTGTAGTATTCGAAAACTTAATATAGTGGCTAATTCATTTGAGTTTAAACCTATTATTATTCAAATGGTATCAAATAATCAATTTGGGAGATCACCAACTGAAGATCCAAATTTATATCTTGCCAAATTTATAGAATTGTGCGCTACATTTAAATATGATTGTGTATAGATGATGCCATAAGACTTAGGTTATTTCCTTTCTCACTAAGGGATAAAGCTAAGATGTGGTTGAATTCGTTAGCACCTGGATCTATCAGAACTTGGGGTGATTTAGCACAGAAATTTCTTACTAAATACTTTTCACCATCGAAAACTGAGAAGCTTAGAAATGATATTACATATGTTAATTAGTTTGAAGGGGAATCTATTTATGAAGTATATGAATGATTTAGACAACTCTTAAGAAAGTGTCCACACCATCTATACCAGATTGGTTAATAATTTAAACCTTTTATAATGGATTAGTTGGATCTCTTAGATCTATCATCGATGGCGCTGCTAGTGGTTCATTGATGTCATAACCATTTCATGATGCTTATGTTTTAATTGAAGAAATGTATACCAATAATTTTTAAGGCCCTTTTCAGAGGGTGAATCTAAAGAAAGTATCCAATATTCATGAATCTGATGCATTTACTATTTTAGCAAATCAAGTTGCTACAATTTTAAGGAAGTAAGACCAATTTGTAATGAATTTTTCTCAACCAATTGTCATGATTAAAGAGAATTCACTAGATAAAATGGTAGATTATTAAGCATCATTAGAAACTTTGAATGTTATAAATAACAAGCAGAATAACCCATATTCAAATTATTTTAACCCAGGTTGGAAGAACCATTCCAACTTTATTTGGAATAATACTATGGGTGGTAATAATCAGTAATGAGGGAACAACCAAAGAAACTCATTGGGAAACTGGAACAACCAAGGGAATAATGATTATAGATCTATTTATCCTCCAGGTTTCAACAAGAGTACACAATTTAAGGAGAAGAAGTTATCTATGGAAGAAGTGGTGTTACAAATGAGAATCAGTTACAAAGTGAAGGAGCTAGAATTATAAATATTGAGAATCAACTTGGACAAATTGCAAATTCATTAAGTAATAGATCTCAAGGAACACTTCATAGTAATTCTGAAACAAATCCAAAAGACTAGATGTCGGCACTATTTTTTTGGTGTGGGGTTTGCCCGTAAGAAGCTGCCGGTCATCGGAATTGAAATCCCGTTGCCCGCTTCGGAAGGACGTTTAAAAATTTTGTTTTGAAAAATATGAAGTCAAACTGATCCCATAATTTTCATAGTTTAGATGAAAGAGCGCTTTACCTCAAATCCTGTATCTATCCCTAAGGATGAACACAAGAATTGAGGGTGAGACTCGATCAAATAAACTAGAGAAAGTTATGACATCCGTTTGATCTACGAAACCAATGTATTGGCCGATAAGTTCCCCTATTTAATATAAGAAATTAAACAGGGTTTACATTATGCTGGGTTCGGGAAAAGCTTCCTATAAGGGCAAGCCCCTATAGTTAATTACAACTTAGGTAACAGAAGTTACTTAAGAACACTCTCCATAAAATCAAGAAAAATTACCTTCAAGGAATTCAAATGGTAAGGATATTTCAAAGATATTGGATGGAGAAATATAAAAGGGATTGGTTTAAATTTGGAATATTTTATTTTGGAGTCCAAAGGAGGAGATACTAGAGGATGTCATAGATTCGAATGAAAACTTCGATGACTTCCAAGCTATCCTATTATTTGGCTTCAATTTAGAAGAAATTATTGAGATATTTCATCCTGCAATTTTTATTAGGATTTACATTTGTGTGAAGCAATCAACACAAATAAACTTAAAGATGTGAGGATTTAAGTCATGACAAATGACTACCTCGGAGTCCTAAGACAAGTTAGGGCTTAGATTGTACAATATGGTTGTACAAATGCCTAAAAATATGTTTGAGGGTTTATGTTGCACTAGGCAAACGACCTCAAATTCCTATGGCTTTGTTATTTTAAAGCTAAGGAAATGATGTATTGATGTAGATCCTCTTGCTGTTGAAGATGGCGGGGCTGCCCACCATGTAAGCTCCAAGCTCCTCATTGTAGCAGAGTTCAAGTTTTCTAGGTCATTTAGTTATGATGTCAAATCAGGTGACCCTATGGTTAAAGTTCTTTAAATTTTATTATGGGCATATTAAAGTTGATTAAAGCGACACCGGTCAAGATCCCACGGTTCCATCGTCCCGACACCACTATTTTTCTATTGGAATCACTTAGTCCAAATGAACTTACTAAACTCAAATTAATGAGTTCCATAATTTCATTTAGACCGTGAAAAACCTCGTTAGCAACCGTAGGTTACCTCCTCCGAGGGCTCCCGATCTTACAATAGAGACGTTTTAATTTAGTTGAAGTTGTATTTTTGTGATGTTTGTGATTAAGTTTTGAGTTGTCTTATATTTTTGAAATGTTGTGGGGGTGATTTATGCAATTTTATATTTTTTATGCAGGTATATAAATACAAGCATGAATAAAAATGCAGTAGGAAAGTACAAGAAAGATTATAAAATGCTGTAAACTGTAAAAGTGTACTTGACGAGTCTTCTCGTTCCACCACCTGAAACTCAAAATGCATGTCAGAGCATTTATGTATATAGAGCTGGAAAAGTAAAGTTTTGGAAACTTTCCTAACTCTGTGTTGTGTATTGGGGGTCCTTAAATTTTAAGGATAATAGTATTATGTAAAACATATTAAGTTTAATAGATCCCTAAGGTATTCACCAGTTTAAGAGTAGGGAGCAGGTCCATGCAACCTTCTTAATGTCTGGTAAAAGTCTTGAGTCCATTTAAACTTTATTATGTTGCTTAATAATTCATCCTGAATATTCTGATGCTCAGTGAATATTGATGTCTTGATTATTTCCGAGAATAAGGTAAATGTCATTTTACCTTTTAATTTGAAAATTATGTGGGTGAAGACCCTTTAGGAGACAAATTAGTGTTATTAAG
>NEWO01000290.1:564222-598727 GCA_003013225.1 Phalaenopsis aphrodite
AAGAGAGTATTTTTATTTTATTTTTATAAATTTTCTACACAAAGATATGGATTTTTGAAGTTTAATAGCTATTTTCTGAATTTTTTAAATACCCTATTTACTTATTCAAACCGCGGGCTGACTGGATCCTCGGATCTGTCGAAAAGCCACGCGGCGCGCTCCCATTCGACGCCGCCTTCTGAGTCAGCTGCCACGCGTCGCGCTGTATCGCCTCAGATGACCATCCGGCTTGATCTCCGCCGTCCATCCAATACACGCGAGAATGAACGACATCCGTTCATCATCCCCAAAGGAATGATCCCGTGACCGTCCACACTAAAACCTTAAGATCTCGGCCTAGACTCAACCAAATCGCTTCGGGTTTGATCCTATGGACTCGTCTAAGTGAGACGAACATATCCATACGATTAAGATGCTATGAAATCAAGCCATTGTAAACTTAAAGCTCGCGAAGGCTCGGAGAAGTAAGTGAGTTATACCTTTGCTCCGAGAGGTGTAGCCTCAATCAGAGATTCTTCACACCTTCGTTATACTCTAAAGAGCTTAGGGATGAAGCCTCTGGCTCTGGTGTAAGGTCTATGTATGATTTCGACCACAGCCGATTTTGGGTGTTGGTCTAGAGCTATGGTAGAGGCTCTGTGGAAGGGGGATTTGATGGGGCTTTGGCTTCTTTCACTCTTACCAAGGTGTAGAGCCAATCAATTGAAGGTTTGGTGATGTCTAGGTTGAGATTGGATTTTGTCCTGGTTTCGGGCAAGGATTTGAGCTCAAAATTAGCTTTCTGTGGTGGAATTGAGAGGGGAAAATGGATTGAAATGAACTTAGGGTCTTCTAAGGAAGCTCTCTGAAGAGTTTAAAGGACCTCAGTGAAGAAATTTTTTTACCACCCTCTCCATGGCCGTGAGGGGTAGATTTTATAGAAAATGGCTATAGGGATGCTTGGCTGGCCAATTGAGGGGTTAGCCTCACTGCTTAGGTGTCAAGCAGAGGAGCTCTCAGTTCAATTTGGGCTGAGGTCGCCTCTTGGCGTGAGTTTGGGTTTTAACCATGTGGGGGCTCACGGTTTTGAGCTTTAGCTTGGGTTAAGGTGGCTAACCAAGGCTTGGACCATGGTTAAAGCTTATGATGCTCAGTAAAAATGGCACCATAGGGTATGGACATGTGGTATGACAAGTACATTGATTTAACCCCCTCTTTATCTCTGTAAAAAAATTTTCATAAAATTTTACCCATGGGATAAATATCAAGCCTAACCATGGGTTGATGGCTGGCTTTAAACTCAACCCTAGAGTGTAAGGTGACTCATGGCAAGGCTCATTTGACCATACTAAGCTTAATTGGTTTGGGTTTGGTCATAAGTCCAAAAAGGTGCATATGACCAAATCTTGTGTTTGGAATAGGTTAGGCATGCCAATTAGCCCAATTAAATATGGCATTTGGTATAGGAGACCATGAGGAACAACTTTCATGAAGGGTGAAAGTCATTTTGAGGTCAATTGGTTAATCAATTTGGTGGATTTTTGGTTTTGGACCCATTTTAAGCATGTTGGGCTAAGTTTGGGTCAAACTTGGCCTAGCCATGGGCTAAGTCCAAATTAATTGTTTTGTTTGGTTTAAAACATCATAATTAACAATTTTTATGAAGGATGAAAATTGTTTTGAAGTTGATTTGGTGGTCAATTTGGATGGATTTGGTGGGTTTTAATTTTAGACCCAAATTAGACATATGGATCTAACTTGGGTCAAACTTGAGCTAGCGTTGGACTAAGCTCAAATTTATTGTTGTATTTGGTCACAAATGACCTTATAAAGGATTTTCAACAAAAATTGGATGCCAATTTGAAGTCTAAGGCATTCAAATGTTGAACTTTGGGGTGTTAGCCAATATTGGGGCTAATTTGGGAATTTTGGATTTAGGCCAAAATTAAATGGGTTTAAGGCTTCACTAAGGCCAATTGATGGTGGATTTTGATGTATAAGAATGTTGTAAGGATTTTTCAATATTAAATAGGGTTAATTGACTAGGCTATGGGTTCACTTGGGTGAGATTAAGTCATATGGTCAAAATTGGGTTTTTGACCCAAATCAAAATTGGGCTCCAATTATGGACCAATTGATCTTGGATTTAATTTACATTGGTCACATGTAAGGTGAATTTGAGTTTAGGATTGAAATTGGGGGAGATTGGATCCAAATTGATGGACATTTGAAGTAAATTTGGAGAAATTAGGCCTTTAAAGGCAATTTGGGGGGTTTTGGTCAAAATGGTCAAATTAGTTAAATTGAATCCAATTTATGGGTCCAAATGGGTTTTGAGGACATTTGGAGTGATTTTGGAGGTTTTGGAAAAGTTTGGGATACCAAGGGTATTTTAGTAATTTTGGTAATTTTGAGGGTATTTTGGCTAAAGATGGACAAATTAACCAAATTGGGCCATGTAGTAGTTGAAAGAAATAAAATTGAGAATATTTGGGATTTATTGGGATTTTATGGGAATTTTATGGGATTTTTTGGATTTTGGGTTAAAGGAAGGTCTTAACGGCAGTTAGGTAATTTGGGGGTGTCTCGGGCAAAAGACCCAAGATTAGTATTTCAAAAAGAATTGGATAGCTATCCATTCTAAATGAACCATGGATCAATAAAACCCTCATTTTGAGATCTTATGTATTGGTTTTAGCTAGAATATTGTGAGGATATCGTGTACCCTAACTCCAAACTAATATCCAGGGTCAATCCTAAGGCCAAGTAGTCCTATAGGAACTCTTCTTGAATTCTCTCATAATGATCTTATCTACCATATGCTAGAGGTTAAGACTAATATGTGGAACTTCAAGTTAAGTAAAGAGAAGAGTTTTGAATTTCTAATGGTGGGGGTACCTTTTCTAGTTTTCTAAGACTAGTCAATAGGAAAATCTTATGGCTAGACCTAGGATGCTAAAGAAATTTCTAGACCTCAACCAAAAGTGAGGTCAACACTAGAATAAAGAGCAAGTAAAAGCCGTTCAACTTAGTAGCCAAAGAGAGTTGTAAGGTAAGATTCAATAAGAAACTGAAGCAGAGAGGGAAGAAATTGAAGAATCAAAAGAGGACGCTCCAATAGATTCTGAAAGACATATTTCTCCACTAAAAATTGATTTAGAAAACCACCACCTCCATTTCCTCACAGACTTCGTCAACGGAAGTTGGATAAGCAATTTTCAAAATTTCTAGAGATTTTAAAGAAGCTTACAATTAATATTCCATTTACTGAAGCCTTAGAACAAATGTCGAGCTATGTAAAGTTTATGAAGGATATTCTCAACAAAAAAAAAAGTTTGATGATAATAAAACAGTTGCACTTAGTGGAAGTGTAGTGCTACAATTCAGAAGAAACTTCCTAAAAAACTTAAAGATCCTGATAGCTTTATAATTCCATGTGCAATAAGAAGTCGAATTTATGGAAAACTTTATGTGATTTAGGTGTAAGAATTAACCTTATGCCATTATCATTATTTAAAAGATTGGGATTTGGAGAAATAACCCCTACTACTTTAACTATGTAGTTAGCAGATCATTCAATAATGTACCCTAAAGGAGTTATAGAAGATGTCCTAGTGAAAGTGGATCAATTTATCTTTTCTGTTGATTTCATTGTGCTGGATATGGAGGAAGATAAAGAGATACCTATCATTTTGAGGAGACCTTTCCTAGCCACAGGAAGAGCAATGATAGATGTGTAGAAAGGGGAATTAACAATGAGTGTCAATGATCAAAATATTACTTTTAACATTTTAAGATCAATGAAATATCCTATAAAAGGTAAAGATGATGAATGTTATAGAATGGATGTTATAAGATATCTGAGTGAATGCCATTTTAGAAATAATTATGAAGAAACATTTGAAGTACAAGATTTGGAAAATGAGCCAGAAGAGGAATTAGATCAATGTGAAAATCTTTTTAAGGAAGATTCAAACTATGTTCGAGAAAGTTTTGAAATTTTGGAAACGATAGACAAAGATAAATCATTTTGTCCATCAATTGAAGAACGTCCAGAACTTGAGTTAAAATATGCCTTTTTAGGAGATTCCTCTACTTTACCAATTATAATTTCCTCAAAGTTAACGAAGAAGATAAATTGATGAAAATTCTGAAAAATTTTAGGAAAGCCTTTGGATGGACAATAGTTGATATTAAAGTAATCAGTCCTTCAATTTGTATGTATAGAATTCATATGGAAGAGAACTGCAAACCCAAGGCTGATCCTGAATAAAGATTGAATCCTATTATGAAAGAAGTTGTTAAGAAAGAAATTTTAAAGTGGTTAGATGCTGGAATTATCTATCCTATTTCAAATAGTGCATGGGTTAGTCTAATTCATTAAGTTCCCAAGGAAGGAGGAGTAATTGTGACTGTGAATGAACATATGGAATTAATACCTACTAGACAAGTTATAGGTTGGTGAATATGCATTGATTATAGAAAATTAAATCTTGCCACTAAGAAAGATTATTTCCAACTACCCTTTCAAGATCAAATGTTGGATAGACTAGTTGGGCTTAAATACTTTTATTTTCTGGATGGATATACTGGTTATCACCATATTCAAATAACTCCTGAGGATCAATAGAAAAAAAATTTTACCAGTCCTTGTGGTACTTTGCTTTAAGAAGAATGCCCATTGGTTTATGTAATTCCCCTACTACATTTCAAAAATGTATGATGACAATTTTTTTTTCATTTAATTGAAAAGGGATTAAAGTATTTATGATGATTTTTTAGTGTTTGGAACTTCATTTGACTCATGTTTAGAACATTTATCAAAACTTCTTAAGCACTTTGAAGAAACAAATTTAGTCCTTAATTGGGAAAAATGCCAATTTATGGTTGCAGTAGGAATTGTATTAGGATATAAAATATCAGAAAATGGTATGGAAGTAGATCCTGCTAAAATTCAAGTAATCACCAATTTACCTTATCCAACAAATGCAAAAGGAATTAGAAGTTTTTTAGGACATGTTGGATTCTATAGACGATATATTAAAGACTTCTGAAAAATTGCTAAGCCTTTAAGCCGTTACTGGAGAAAGATGCAATTTTCAATTTTGATGAGGAATGCTTAAAAGCTTTTGATTTATTAAAATAAAAATTAGCCACTGCACCAAGTATAATTTCACCAGTTTGGGGAAAACATTTTGAATTGATGTGTGATGCTGGTGATTATGCTATTGGAGTTGTTTTAGGATAAAGATATGATAAAATTTTTAAAGTAATTTACTTTGTTAGTAAAACTCTTAATGAAACTCAAATTAACTATATAACCACTGAAAAAGAGTTATTAGCAATAGTATATGTCTTTGATAAATTTCGATCATATTTAATTAGAACTCATTGTGTAGTGCATACAAATCATTCTGCTATTAAATACTTAATGAAAAAGAAGGATGCTAAACCTAGACTCATAAGATGGATTCTTCTTTTGCAAGAATTTGATTTTGAAATAGTAGATCGAAAGATAATTGAAAATTAAATTGCTGATCGTTTGTCTAGGCTTGAGTTAGAAAAACCACCCTATTTTGAAAAAGAAATTGATGAATATTTTTCAGATGAAAAATTATTCAATATTAATGAGTGGTGTGTTTCGTGTTATGTCAACATTGTAAACTTTCTTGTTAGTAATATTATACCATATGGAATGACATACCAATAGAAGAAGAAATTTATTTCTGAAGTTAAGACTTATTTTTGGGATGACCCATTTTTTCATAAACAAGGAAATGATTTGATTATTCGAAGATGTGTAACATTAGAAGAAACTTGTGAAATTATCCAAAAGTGTCATAATTCTGATTTTAGGGGATATTTTGGTGTTGATAAAACAACATACAATCTGGTATCTATTGGTCTACTATTTTTAGAGATGTTAATACTTATATTAAAACTCGTGATAGATGTCAACGAGTATGTAAAATTTCTATAAGAAATGAGATGCCCCTCAATTATATGCTAGAAGTTGAATTATTTGATGTTTGGGGATTAGATTTTATGATACCATTTATACCATCTTTCGGAAATTTATATGTTAGTAGTAGACTATATATCAAAATGGATTGATGTTGTTGCTTTACATCGATGTGATGGTCAAAGTGTTGCAAAATTTTTGTAAATGAACATATTTTGTAGATGTAGGATGCCAAGAGTTATCATTACTGATAGGGGAAGTCATTTCAGAAATGTCATAACAGAAAAATTATTAAATAAATATCATATAAATTATAGAATTGCTTCTCCTTATCATCCTCAAACAATTGATTTAGCTGAATTATCCAATCAAGAAATTAAAAGAATTATGGAAAAATCTGTGATTCTAAAAAAAATGGATTAGTCAGTCAAACTTGACTATGCTTTGTGGGCTTATAGAACTGCATATAAAACTCATATAGGAATGTCCCCATATAGGCTAATATTTGGGAAAGTTTTTCACTTACTAGTTGAACTAGAGCATAAAGCATATTGAGCGATTAAAGAGTTCAATTATATTTTGAAATAAGTTGGTGAGAAAAGATTATTGCAATTAAATGAGCTTGAAGAGACGAGGAATGAATTTCATGAAAGTGTTAAGATTTACAAAGAAAAGATGAAGAAGTGGCATGATCAAGGGATTCTTCCTAAAAATTTTCAGCCAGGGCAACAAGTTTTGCTATATAATGTAAGGTTAAAATTATTTCCAGGAAAACTTAAGTCTAAGTGGATGGGGCCATTTGTTGTGATAAAAGTTTATCCTTATGGAGCTGTGGATATTAAAGATTCTAAGACTGATAAAGTAATTAAAGTGAATGGTCATAGATTGAAAACTTATTTTATTGGGGATCAATATAAAATTAATGAAGGAATGATGTTGAGTCAACCAAAATAAGCATTGCTTACGTTGGGCTGACGACGTTAAACCAAGCTCTTTGTGGGAGGCAACTCATAGTTATCAGTGTGTTTTACTTTGAATATTGTTTGTTTGTGATTAAGAAAATTAAGGTAGTATTTTTGAGACTATTAAGTCTTAGCATTGATTTTAAAACTTTATTTAGTAACCTAGACATGTTAGAATGTAAATTTGGACATTTAGTTGACTGGTGCAAAAATGTGCACTAGCGCTTAAGCGTCAATATTTGACACTTAAGCATGGTAGTTAAAAAATATGTTCTAAATTAAGATTATAGTGGTTTAACCGCTAATTGGTTTGTAAAAACGTGCCAAGGCAGTTCCAAGAAGTGCTTAGATGTTATTAGAGTGATTTGACATATAAATAAAAGGGTTTAGTGAAGGAATTTTTTCCCCAAATCATTTTCAGCTCTAAAGTCTATAAGAAAGAGAGATTTTGATAAGATGTCTTCATGGGAGATGGATTTGAAGAAGAAGGAAGAGACCACGAGGAAGAGATTCATTAGTCAAAGTGCACAATGATGTATAACGGTTTCTTAGCCATTAGTACCGATAGAGTATCCAAAAAGATCAACAAAATTGAGACTACATGACTTTACTTGAGACCAAGGTAATTGAGATTCATGCACATCTTGAGCATATTGGATGGTAATTGAAATGAAATTTATCCATACTAGTTATATAAAGGAAGCAGATAAGGAGAGGTTTCTTAAGCACAAATAGATTGAAGAGGAAAGTATCTGAGCTTGACACCATCGTCCATTTTATCAATTTTATATTCTGATTGCCTCAGGACAGAATAATGAGAGACCGGAGTTTGTCCCATCAAATGAAGAGTGGAATTATGTTCTATGTCTGAGTTTGTTTGTTAGGAGTCATTGTGTTTATGTGTTAGTGTTTAAGTTTTTTTTTTTAGTTTTTATGTTTTTATGTGTTTAATTGTGAATGTTTGTTAAGTATTCGTGCTTAGAAAATTTTCTCATCCAAGACTATTTGGAGTGAGAATTAAGTGTTATATGCATTTGTAATTGTTTTTGAATGAAAATAAACATTTATTTGTGTGAAAATTAGTGTTATTTTTAGCCTCAAATTGAAGTGAGTTATATAGAGAATTTTGAGAGCGAGGAGAGCTAAAGGAGATGATAATAGTCATTTAAGTGTTATAAGACCATTTAGGGGTGGTATACTTAGGAAAATAGTGCATTTTACTTAAGTTCAAAAATTTCAAAAATCGTGCACTGGCGCCTAAGTGCCACATCTCGCTCTTAAGTACAAAGTAACCCGAGAGGAAGGTGCGTAAGCACCAATTATCCATGCTTCAGCATCAATTCATGAAAATTAGTTCGCAAATGGTTAAAATTGTAAAATTAACCCAAAAATCGCCATTTTTCACCCTCCTGCTATATTCAACCTCTCAAAATTGCGATTTTGGAGAGCTGGGGCACACTATTAAGTGGAGATCTCTTGGTGGAATCAAGAAAAATTTGCTAGATTTGGATTTCTTAAGGTAAGAGCTTTACTTCTATGTAAAAATTTTGGATTTTCATCATGTATTTTGAGTACATTTGGAAGAATTCAAAAACTCACCATTCATGGTGAAAAATGAGGAAAAATCTATGAAAATTGCCTATGAAGTGTAGTTTAAGCTTTTGGAAGTTTGGTTTAGTATTTTAGACTTGATTTTTGAAGTTATTTTTGGAATTTTTTAAAATTGTAGAATGGCACCAAGAATGAAGAGTAGTAAAGGAAAGAGCCTTTTTTATTCGAGCAAATTTGTGAGCTCAAAAGCTTAAGATAGGTACTGTGATGCGATGCAATCACGAAA
Organism: Phalaenopsis aphrodite; assembly: GCA_003013225.1. Lineage (NCBI taxonomy): Eukaryota > Viridiplantae > Streptophyta > Magnoliopsida > Asparagales > Orchidaceae > Phalaenopsis > Phalaenopsis aphrodite. The sequence goes on from NEWO01000290.1 coordinate 572,963, forward strand.
GCTTATCCAGGAGCGTTGTTTTAAGAATTCAGGTGGATCCGTGGAAGATCTGATCGTTCGACAACAGTGGGAACAATTCTGTTGTTTTTCTGTTATTACAGTTATATCTGTTGTTAGGAAGTTCTATGAAAACCTCCCTGAAGCTGAAGTCGATAGAGTCATGGTTCAAGGAAAGTTGGCACCTTTTTCACCAGAAGTAATCAATTTATTCTATTATTTGCCATCAGATACTTTATATTTTTATGCAAATTATAGTCCGACTGAGACGAAGCTAGATGAGATTATTTCTTATTTGACTGTTGGAAGATGACTCTAAAAGATCACAAATGAGAGGAGAGTCAATTTTTCCACATCAAATTTAAGTGCACCTTCGAAGGCATGACATTATTTTATTTTTTCCCGTTTATTACCAACAAATCATCTCAGTGAAGTTTCCAGAGAGAGAGCGATGCTAAATTATTGTATCCAGGAAGGAAAACTTATCAACATATGAGCTTTAATATATCTGACTATCATCAGTTCTGCCACTGCTGCTGCTACTACAAGTCTGGGATTTGCTTCCTTGATCTTTTCTCAATATGTGAGCAGTCTAGAGTAAGATATCATAGCTAGGAGGAAGTATAGTTGCCTCTAAAGCCTATTACAAAGGTGAATGTGATGAGTTATTTTGAACATTCTATTTTTGGCTGGAGAGGAGGATTTTCAAGGAGCTATAGAATGGAAACATCTGCTGCTTCTACATCTAGACCATCTACCTCACGTGCTTCTACTTCTAGAGGTGAGTATACTGAGACCCAATATCAATAATTACAGAGGATGATGGACAATAATAATTATACTGCTGATAAAGTTTAGAATTTAGAGTGTTTTGTAGAACATACTGATAGATATAATAGAAGAAAAAGTGATTATGAAGAGAAATTTCACTCATCTTTGGAGAGCCTCATTAGGGTAACCCAGGAGTGCAATTTCCTCCATATCCACAATACCCTGATTATGAGCCTGCAGAATTATGGGATAGCAGTGATTCTGAGAATGATGAATAGGACAATGAGATTTATTTTTATGTTTGGATTATGATATGGACAACGTAGTCTGAGTATCTACATTTGCATTTATGTGTTTATTTGGACTTGAGACATGTGAGTGATGTGTGTTTATGCTTTCGAACTAAGACATGTATATTTGTGTGTTAGTTTAGATTTTGTGATGTATGAGACTGTTATTTTATTTAGTTTTATTGTGACGTTTTGGTTTTTTAATAGTTTTTTTAAAATGCTAGGGTAGTAACTGTTGTTGTGTGTTTAGTACAATGTTAGTTAGTGAAGGATTGAACTTGATTTTTTGTCTTTTAAAAAGTTGAAAATCTTGCTAAATTTTGTTTTAAAATTTTAAACTAAAAAAACTGTTACCCTGTAATTTTCTTTTATCTTGTTAGTGTGTTTGTTTTCATGTTGAGACTGTGAAGTCAAAGTTAGTGTGTTAGTTTATTTTTATGTTTGTACCCACTACTTAGAAGTCTACTGAATCTCTAAATGTTAAATTGAAATGAAAATGATAGAAAATTAATTAAAAATTAATTTTACTCATGTTTTTAGTTTTATACTTGTATACTTAGGATATAAAAATTTGTGTAAGCATGTTCTTTCAATTTTCATTCTTGTTTATATAAATCTGCAGCTAAATTATTTAATCTGTAAAAAATTTAAGTTCTGGGGAAATGAAAAATATTTTCAAAACTTAAAATTTATTTGTTCTCAAATGTTCTACAAGTGAATTTGATTTTAAAAGAAAAATGATCATGTATATGAAGTTATATTAGGGGAAGTAAAATTTGATTTTAGAAATGAGTAAGAAAATTTAGTTGAAATTTTTAGTAAGGAAGAAAAACTTCAAGTTAAAAGTTTTAAGTGTAGAAAATGTTAAATATAAATAACTATCTTTAGTAAGAAAAATTGTACTTTTGAAAAATTTAGAAATTTAAACTTTTATTTGTAATGCTTAAATTTCTTTTATTAAACATAATTTTCAAATCTATTATTATATTTATATGTAATAGATTTATATTAGGACTTTGCTTTAGGAAAGGAGAAGTGGAATTCAAAACCATTAAAGACATATCCAGATATAATAATCATTACCTTAAAAAGAAAAAGCAAAGGAAACAGAAAAGAAAAAAAAATAAAAAGAAAAGAAAGAGAAAAAGAAGAAAAAAAAGTAAAGGAGGAGAAGCTTGAAGATTGGTTCCTAATAAAAAAATAGTTCTACAGCTGATCTTTTTTAAAGTATAAGACTTGAGAAAATCATGAGATTAAAAATATAATATAGTAAGTAAAATTATTCTTTGTAAAAAAATTTTAAGTGGAGATGATAAAAAGATTAATTCTAAACTTGGAGAATCTACAATATTTCTGAATTAGATAGGAAGTCATATTTTCATCTTTCTTAACATTAAAAATTTTTAAACTTTAAGTTGGTCTCATTTACTGAATATTTTTTTCTAAATTGGAATACCTAAATTTTATTAACTCCTAAACAAACTTATATACATATCATACTTATTTAGTTTTTAAGGATTCAAGTGTCACTTGAGGATAAGTAAAATTTTTAGTTTGGGGGATTTTGATACACTTGAAACATAAAGTGTTTTTAAACGCATTTTATACCAATTTTTGAGATATTGCACTTTAATGGAAGGTATTTGTGTGTTTTGCTTTCAGGTACATGTAAAAAGTGAAAAATGCTAAAAGGAGTGAAAAATGATCAAATTTGGAGCAAAGATGAGAAAATTGTGCTAAAGTGTTTTGGCGCCTAAGCGCCAGATCTGGCGCTTACGCGCCGGTTAAATAAGGAAGGACATGCCTAAGCTCCAAAAGCCCCGCGCTTAAGCGCCAGAGGTAGTTATTTGGCGGTTTTCTTCATTTGGCTGAATTTTGAATAGGTATTTGAGGCGCCTATTGGTTAAAGAGGGTGATTATGACCACTCAAAATGAAAATATTATTAAAAGGCTTATGAAAAGAGGCATCCTTTGGAGAATACATTGAATTGAGACACATTTTAAAGAGTTAGCAAGACACCTATTGAAAATTTATAAAAGAAGGAAGTTGAGACTTTTTAAAGTGTGCTTGAAAGTTTTGAAAAGTGTTGGAAATGAGAGAGTTTGGAGAGATTTTCAGGCACCACAAATTTACTTTATTCTTTATGTTTTTAGTTTATTTTGAGAGTGTTGTAAAAGAGAAGAGATTCAAAAAAACTTCAAGAGTTTGGTGGAGGATTTAAAATAAGTTTTTATCTTTTGTTTTGAACTAATTTTGGTTTTAATCAAGACTTCTTGTTGGTTTGACAATGATTTCTACTTTTTAACTAAAGTGTGGTTTTGTTTTCTCCATGGATTCTAAGTAGTTTTCTTTATCTTTCTCCTTAAAACGATAAGAAATTAAAGTGTTGGATGGAAGTTGTGGAGAGTATTAATCTTTAATGTTGGAAGAAGTTGTGATGATTTAAATCCATGAACTTTATTTACTTCTTGATTTGACCTATCCAGATGTTAAAATTTGTTGTGAGAGCATGTAAGAACTGGGATGGTATTGTCTCAGTCAACAATTGGAAAGAATCACATGAGATTGTATGAATGAGAATGTAATTCTAATGATTTAGTGCAAATAAATAGAGAAATAACGTTTGAAGGGTGTAGAGTTAGAGGACTTTAAAGAATTACAAAATCTGCACTAAGTTTTCATTTCACTACTCTTGTGATATAACATACATTCATTTACACAAAAATCAGTCTTCTCTACTTTAAGCCTAAACTTGGAGATCAACTTTTTCGCCCTGGATAAATCTTTAGGGACTAAATGTTTAGGTGGATTAGCATTTTTCAGAAAGCCTACGAACTGATTGAAGCACTCTCAGGGCATGTTGTAGTTTATTTTGATTTTCAGCATACTAAGAGCTATAGAAAACTTGGAATGAGATGCACAACCATCTCGCAGTGGTCTTTGAGCAGCATTCAATAAATCATAAAACTTTTAAGCCTCAGAATTTTATGCCTCTTCATGCTGCCCTTGGCTCGCATATTGAGTTCTTATTCCATCAGAGTTCATTTCTTCAAATCAGCTTGAGTTAAATCAAGGTGAAGGATCATAACTCATTGAAGGAGTAGAGCTGAATGTTGTAGGATCAACTTCCTCATGTGAAGTCTAAATCCAATTATCTGGCTAAAATCCGTGATGATATACATCACATTTCAATTCATTTGGCATTAGGTAAGCTTAAATTCTGTGTTTCGAACATGGACACCAAAACCTACCATATGATAGATAAATCGATAGTTAAGAAGCAGCGCTACAAATTCATCGATGCAGTTCAAGAACTCCCAAGTGATCTCTTTTTCTGTCTAGATAAATTATGTTCTACATCCGTGATCTCGACCTACAAATATCCATACGTACAAACATGAGAATAATAGACACAATATTAAATGCATTAAGCTAAATGCAGTGCATTTAGTTATTTTAGTAGGTCTACTGGTCGTGTGATAACTAAAGGTAATGAAACTTGATAATAATCAATGAATTTTAAAAAGAGAGAATGTTTTAGATAGCTTTGAAGTCAGAACGTTAATAACCTACTGAGGTTGTTAGGGCTGTCAAAGACCAATCTTTGAAGAACATATATTCATATTTTCCTCTAATCTTGATTGTCATTGTGGCTACGACAACCCTTTCTAAGATAAAAATATGACATAAATATATTTTGTGTGAAAGTTGGTATAGTTATAGTGGCACACAATATTAGAGAGAGCTGTCACCACGGATGAAGAATCAATGTTCAACCAATAATGATTTTCGATGAAACTAACATTACTAAAATGTCAAATGATTTGACTTGTAGTATGTTGACGTCAATTTTGGTTTAGGTTTAGTTTTCCCTCTTTAGTTGCCTAACGTCTAGCCATAGGATTTTCCTGTTGACCATTCTTAAGAAATTAGAAAGGAACCCTTACCATTAGAAATTTTAAACTCCTCTTTGCTCAACTTGACGTTCCACATATTGGTCATAACCTCTAGCACTTAGTAGGTGGGGTCACTATGAAGGATCTCAAGGAGAGTCCCTATATGAATGTTTGAACTTAGGGTTGGCCCTGGGTGTTGGTCTGGAGCTAGTTCACTCACCTATACTCACTCTCACCCACAATCATTCACAATCATAAACCCGAAATTGTTGACTTTGACCCCTTGATCCTTTGGGGGACTCATGTAGATGGTCCCCTAGACCCACTAGACCTAGGCTAGGGTTTAGCTAAGACAAACACATAGGGGACACAAAGGAGGATTCCATTGGTTCATAGCTCACATATGGTAGTCGGTTTCCCAATTCTACAAAAAATTTTCAATTTTACCTTTTACCTCCAAACCTACCCAAATTACCTAAACACAACCAAATCCCAAATTTGGCCAAAAATTCAAATTTCACCAAAAAATGCCCAAGTTTGTAAATCATTTCAAACATTTCAAAATACCCAAATTATCCAAAACCACCAAAAAATTCCAAATTTACCAAAATACCCCAAAAAATGCCAAAATTACAAAATTACCCTTGGCCCCCAAACTTTCTCAAAACATCCAAAATCACTCCAAATGTTTCCAAAACCAACTTGGACCCTCCAATTAAACCCAAGTTGGCCAATTTGACCATTTTGACAAAAATCCCCAAATTGCCTTTAAAGGCCCAATTTCCCTAAATTCACCTTAAATGTCCATTAATTTGGTTCTAATTTCCTTCAATTTCAGTTCTAAACACAAACTAACCCTTAATATGACCAATATAAACCAAATCAAATCCTAATTGGCCCATGCTTTGAGCTCAATCTTGATCTAAGTCAAACCCCCAATTTTGGCCCTATGACTCAATCCCATTAAATTGAACCCCATAACCTACTCAATTTTCCCCACTTTGAATCCTAAACTCTTCATAACACTCCTACACACCAATCCTAACCTTAAATTGGCCTTGGTGAAGTCTCAATTTCACTTAATTTCAACTAAAATCCAAAAATCTCCAAAGTTGCCCCAAATTGGCTATATCCCCAAATTCCACCAAATTGAAAGCCTTAACCCCAAAATTAGAACCCAATTTATGTTGAAAAATCTTTATGAAATTCATATAAACCATTTTAAACAATCAATTTGTACCTCACCCTAACTTAGCCCAATCTAGACCCCAGTTTAGCCCAACATGCCCAAATTGACCAAGACCACAAAATCCTTCAAATTGAGCTTCCAATTGAACTCAAAATCACTTCAATCCTTCATGAAAAATCTTCATAATAATCATATACACAATGTTGATCAATAAATTGGGCTTAAATTCATGGCTAGCTTAACCCAAACCTAACTTTTAGCCATTTGAACCTAAATTGGACCCATGCAACAAAATTGACTTAGTCATGCCTAAGCCACCAAATTTATGACACCACAACCACTAAGTACACTCTATTGACCAGGCTAAACCCCCTTGGACCAGCCATTGTGAGCTATGGACAATTGGATCCCTAAATTTAGGGATATATGCCCATTTATGGGCCTTAACTAAAAAACTTCCTCATCATCACTTGCCATTGAGGGTTAATAATTAACCCTCCCACTGGCTCACTTGACCTTATGGACACCTTCCCTGGCCCTGCTGGCCAGCCTAGTGGCCAGAAAACACCAAAAACAGAGAGCCCCAAGCCAAATCTCAAATCCAAACTCACCCATATGAGCTGGCTAATTTTAATTGGCTTTAGCACTTCAAAACTCTTCACCTAAGCACCTTTTTGCATCTGTCAATTGACCATGACAGCCACCCTTGGCCATTTTTATTTAAACCTAACCTCCATGGCTAAGAAAAAAGAGATGAATTTGCTTAAGGAAACTCTGCCAAATTGCTCTCAGAGACTCCGCAAGACCTCCTCAGTTTAAGCCCACCATTTTCGCCCACTGATCCCCACTGTGGAAGCTCAATTTTGAGCTCAAATTTGTGCCAGAATTAGGAAAAATCTCTCCACACCTCCACAGTGAACCAAACTTCAATTAACTGTGCACACATCCTCCCCACGGTGAAAGAAGCTGATTCTCCACAAAAATCCCCTTTGAAATAGCCTCTAAACTAGCTTTAGACCAACACCTGAAATCTAGTTTGATTGAATTCACACCTAGACCATTCAACAAGGCTTGATACTTCATCTGGAGGTTCATTGGGACCAATTGAAGCAACCACAATTATCTGATTGAGGCCGCCCCTCTCATATAAAGGTATTGAACTCCAACCTTAAACTGAGCTTGTTTCGACTCTCCATACGTATTTACTGTATTTCATACCATATAAATCATATGGATGTGTTTGTCTTGAGTAGATGAAGGTTTAGTAATAAACCCCATGCAATTTGGTTGATTCTAAGCCAAGATCTTAAGGTTTTAGTGTGAACGGCCCATAGGTTAGGTCACTTTGGGACGATAACGGAGAGCCGTCCGATCACGCATGTATCTAATGGATGGAGTAGATCAAGTCATACAGATCTATGGTGCATAAAGTGCAGACCTCGTGGAGGCAACATGGCTGGCGCCATCTAATGGTGCAGCAACTCGTGGAGCCTTCGGAGCGGACAAGGATGAGTTGGCGTCGTGTGGACAAGTAGAAAAATAGGGATTTTTTAATTATTGTAAATGCCTAAACTTAAAAAATCCATATCTTTCTCTAGAAAAATCATAATAAAAAAAGAAAAATACCCTCTTACTCAGTGAATAGAGGATAATAATGTGGACTAAAAATAAAAAGTATTTTCTCACTCCCTGATTTTTAATTAATTAAATACCCTCTGTGATATTTTCACTCTCCATGGCTTGAAATTTTGAGGGTTTGTTCCTCATGACAGAGGCCACATATTTTGATTTTTCCTAGGTCAAAGGGCATCTCTATGCTTCTAATCAAATCTTGCATGGTAGAGGCAGTGTGAGCCTATCAAATAATGCATGGTAGAGGCAGTGTGAGCCTCTAATGCAGGCAACCCTATTGCAGTCTGGGTGGAAATAGGGGTGAAGTGGGGTTGGGGGAAGGGTACGGGGTTGGGGTGGGTGTAATACTGGGGGTGGGTTTGTCGGTGATTGCAGAGGTGAGGGTGGGGGTGAGTGTAGGAGAGAGGATGGTGGCAGGGGGGTGAGTAAATGGATGGTTGTTGATATGGGGGTCAAGGTTGTGGTGGGGCTGAGTGTATGGTCGAGGGTATTGACGGGGGTGGGGGAAGGTACATAGCTAAGGGTAGAGGTGGAGGTTGGGGAAATGGTTAGGGTGAGTGTGGGGGTGTGTGTGGGAGCAAGGGTGGGAGTGGTTGTCGAAGTTGACCAGCCTCTGCTACATTTTTCTTCATCAGATATCATTGTGGTCCACCACCCCCTAGAGTTGGGAGGGAGATCATCTTTGCCTCCAGTAGACATGTGCAATAAGGAGAATAAGATTTATTTATTAGTGCACATACACATATAATGTAATAAAATAAAAATCAAACAATAAGCAATAAACACACGATAGACAAAACTATAAAATGAAAGGTATAATTACAAAACAAAAAAAAAACAAAATTACAGAAAAAACTAAAATAAAAAAAACTTTTGAAAGGCACAAGAAACTTACTAATCCTACTCAGCATCGCTTGAAGATTGGTTGGTGGATGTAGTCATGATCTCTGCTTCAAATGCATCGTTGAAGTCATACTGATCACTATGATTAAATTCTTTGTATTTTCCACTAGCAACCTCTAGATTGATCTCTTCATTGATTGCACAAGTGGAAAATATAAACCTATCCTTTCAGTTTCTTGATGGAAAGGTTCAAAGTTATTATAAATATTAATGGTGGCTCTTCGTTTACTTGAAATGACAACTACCAAATCACCGTTATCTCTTACTCTACATGGATATCAAAGATATTAAACCTGAATCGACTGTAGGGTTAGAATGAAAGGATCAAATTTAGATTGTCTTCTATTCATTTTTACTTATGTGAGATTATACAATCGATTTCCCTTTGTTCCATGATTAGAAATAGAATAAAACTAAGTATATTTGCATAGGAATACACTTCCTAAAATAGAGGCTGCATAAGATAGTTCAACATCCTCTTCTAGAATCCCATGATAGTCTACCTCCTTGTCCGAATTATCATTTGATTTAACAAAAAGACTGGAATTAAAAGATTTCTATCCTTTATACAAGAATCTTGTATTAAACCTATACCCATCTACATTGTAAATTTGCCAGATTTTCATGATGCGGATAGATCTCCAAGCAAAATCTATGAACACCTGATCTATCACTTCGTTTCTCCAAACATGAATCTATTAATATATACATTAGAAATTCTTTGTTAATGAAAAGTCTCAAATCACCTGAGGAATGAATATGTCACTTTTAACTCACATGCGTTGTAATCCACTGAGGGTAGTTAATCATTGAAATAGTTAAACATGAAACTTCCAATAAATGAGTTAAAGATTATAATCAAAAATATCTTACTCAATAAAGGGTTGCACTTCATTGCAATTAAAAAGATCATAAAGTTTCATTGCTCGAAGTTCCTGATCATTAAGGTCACATGATTCGCACCTCCTCGTTGCTTCACCTAATTGCTAGAAAAAAAGGGTCAATTATTGCACCAAACCTAATGACTCTTTTATGGATTGTTCTTCCAAGAAATAGTATGACAAGAATGCAGTTATCTCTTGTAGTAAATATGTTTCATATTTCGATCCTTCTGGTTGGGTTCTACTCTTCATAGTTCTTTTCAGTTTATTAAAAAATCTAGAAACAAATGTTTCTCAGTACGAATGATCATTATTCTTTATAAATATGTGCCTAACTATCTAGTCTCAATATACTTCCCCTCAAAAGAATACATCTAATGACACTATATTGGACCTCCAATTAATGCCTCATGGGGTAAATGCATGGGGTGATGCTCTATCGAGTAAAAAAAAAAAGCTAGGAAAAAAAAATTCTCTTTGGCTTGCAAAGTGTTAAAAGAAGGTTTTTTTCTAACTAGCGTAAATTGTCAAACTTCAAATGAGATACACATAATTCTCTGAAGAATAAACTGGTTTTAATCAATAGATTAAACAACTAAATATGGTTGGCATTAAATTTCGTTAAAAAGTATGGCAGTCATGACTTTTATTTCTAAAAGTTCCCAGCACCCACATCTACATAACAGCTCAAACTTGAAGCTTAGCGAATCAAGAATTTTAGTGATTGGAACACTTATAAATTGTTCTTCATTGGGAAAAGTGAGGAATATCTTGCTTTAGGCTTAGTGAGCTTGCTGGTAGTAGTTTCTTGCATCTCCAACTCTCGTATTTTTTATATCTCCTTCAAATCAAGTCTGAAATTCACATTATCCTTTGTGTTTCCATTAATATTCATCATAGTATTGAAGATATTATAAAAAAAAAATTATTCAATGTGCGTGACTTCTAGATTGTGTATGATCAGGTTATCATTCTAATAAGGTAGTTCCTAAAAAAATAACTTATATTTCCAATTATAAGTAACACCAAATCTGGGTGGATGATTAGAAGAATTGTCAAGACATATAGTAATCTTTTGAATGTGACAAACAATCTACATTACAGATACTTTTGGAGGTGGCGAGGATTTTTCAATTTTTTTTTTCTTCTGAATGCATTTTTGTTCCTCCAAAAGGAATGGTAGGCATCTTGAAACATACGGTGACAGTCAAACCATGAAATCTTTATGTCATACTGAAGTGTGAAGACCATAGATGAATTTATGCAATATGGGCAGGTTAACTTTCCAACGGTGCTCCACATAGATAATATTCTATATGCGGGAAAATCACTTAATACATGATGGTTCTATGAAGGAGAAGAGTGATGTTAAACATATTTCCAAATATTATGAAGAATTATGTTTCAACTGGGGCTTTAGTGGCCAAGAGCTAGAAGATAGTTATCATAATTTGATTTCTAAGGATGTATGTGGATTAATTATTTTATGAAGATTGTATGCCATCACAACCTTTATTATTCTTAAGGTAGTACAGGGACTATAATGGCTATTATTATTGATGAATATTATCACACAATTTTATTTTGTCATATGAGGCTAGATCATGTTGAAGAGATTTCACTTCCGGTTTTGGTGAAGCAAAGATTGATTAAAGGAGTGAGAACTTGCAAGCTTAGTTCTATGAACAATGTGTTTGATAAGATGACACACATATACTTTGGTACTAACCTCTACAATACAAAAGGTACTTTAAAGTATGTTTGCATAGATTTTTTGGAACAAATGAAGTTGGCATCAATAAATAAATGGAGATATTTTGTCTCTTTTAACAATGACTACTCCAAATATATTTGATTGTACACTAAGAAGTGGAAGAGCAGGGTTTCTCATAACTTGGAAAAAAGTAGATTTAGATTTGTTAGTGGGGGCTTTCATTTTAGTGATACATGTATATAAATTTAGTTCTTTAGAAAATATAGTGTTTTTTAATTTTTAAAAAGGTAACATTTTAATTTTTGAATATATGAGATCAAAATAATCTCATATAAACAATAGCATAAATGATCGAGCACAACACTGTAAGAAATATACCTACTCCGAATGAGAGATACACTACTTGCTTATGAAGCTCGATTAAATAAACTAAATAATTTATCACTTCCGTCTGGTCTGTGAGTCTTTTATATATGCCGACAAGTTCCTCTATCTAATACAAATAATTAGATAAAGTTTTTATTACCTGGTTTCTTAAATCTCCCTATAAAGGCAAGCACCTATCATCAGTTACATCTTAAATGACCGAAATCTTTTAAAAAAACTCTTAATTTAGATTAGAAAATATTATCTCGAAGAATTTCAAAGGACAAGACTTTTCAAAGATTGGACAAATAAGTGCAAAATGGGACGGGCTCAAATTTTGAACATTTATTATGGAATCCAAAGGAGGAAGAACTCAGGGATGTCACAGATCTTGAGAACAACCTCGATGACTTCCCAAGCTAGCCTAAGGTTTGGCTTCAATTTTGAGGAAAAATTATTGAATGTCTCATTCTGCCAATTTTATTAATTAAGATTTATATTTGTGTGAGACGGTCGCACAAATAGCCTGAAAGATGTGAGGATTTAGATCGTGACCAACAAAACTTCAAAATCCTAAAACAACTTAGGGCTTATGTTGCAAAAACATGATTGTGCAAAGGCCTAAAGATAAGTTGAGGATTTTTGTCGCACTAAGATGACAACCTCGAAATCCTACGTCTTGTTGTTTAATTATAAAGAAAGATGTGTTGTTGTAGATCTTCATGCTGTTGTATAAGACTGCCCACAAAGTTAGCTCTAGGCTCCTCGATGAAGTAGCAGTCCTAAAGTCTAAGGTTTAACAGGTATAAATGACAAGTTTAAGTTCAATTAGAGGGGTCAAAGTTTATTAGAGCGACATCGGTTAGGATCCCACAGTTTCCTCATTCCAGTATCACTATTTAAATTTGAATATACTTAGCTTAAAAGAGTTGTTAAACTCATTTAAATCGGGGAGCTGTTGTTAGCAAACGTGGGTTACCTCCTCCGAGCGATTTTTGGAAATTCAAAAGGAAGTGTTATATTTTGTTTTTTTTCAAAGGATTTCTAGTTACCATTGAAAGAGTTTAATTTAATTTTGAAAATTGTTGATTAATTTAATTTTTTTTATTTGCAGGTAAAGTAAGTTTTACAACCAAGCATGCATAGTATCAGAAAGCAAGAGTGAATTGCAATAAGTAAAATGATAGAAGTTAAATAATACTGTAAAAGCGTATCTGTCATCTTCTTGTTGCTCTCGCTGAAAGATTAGAACTTGCAACATATATATAATATTTGCAGAAATTTAAATAAATCACAAGTGTAGATGAAGGTGTAGTTACCAAAACCCTGAGTCTTAACTTGGTGAGTCTCGAAGGTTTTTAATGGATGAACTTCTAAAAAAAATATAATAAGTTCAATTGGCCTTCAAAACATCCAAAAGGTTATAAAAGAGTTTGAGGGATAATCCCTAACAACTTTTAAATTCTTTTGAAGTATTTCAAGTTTATTTGGACCCATTATATTATTCAATTGATCATCTCAAGTTTTAGGTTTAATTGCAATGAGTTGATACACATTATACTCAGTGAACCTGAAATTTTAATTAACTTGAGACCGGGGCACTGAACTACTCAGTTGATATTTTATTTAAGAGTTATATAAGTGGATTCCCCTAGGGCAAGCTTAAGTCATTAAAGATTTTATGCTTAGCACTAAAGTTGGGGCATGTAGTGTTTAAATGTGTTAATTATCAATCATCTTATCTTTTCTATACCTCTACAGACAAGTTTAAATTAAGTCTAACTCACTACCAAGCTCTTAACAATTTTCAATGGGTAAGTTTGCAATTATCAAAATTTTTAATTTAAGTGAGATACTTAATAAAAGCTGTATCATCACCAATTATGGGCTTCAAATTATATAATTATTATCTTCCTAACTTAAGCCCATGACTTTAGAATCACTTAATTTTAATTAAATTTCAAATCATGATAATTTAAGAAATTACAATTTTACCCTTATCATGAAAGTGGTAAATTGGTTTCTACATTCTATCTCATTATATTTCATACATCAAAAAGAGTTCATTATGATCAAAATTAACCATTTACCCCTTAGATAATTATAAATTTTGATTAAGGCACCAAAAATCTAAAATGACCATTTTGCCCCTTAGGCTCTCCACTTCATAACTTATTAAGTATAATTTAAATTAATTTTGAAATTTTTAATGCACCCTATTCATGGGTCAATTAAAATTTCAAAGGAGAAATTGTGATTTTTCAAAATTAAATTTAACATAAAAAATTATTTTAACTTAGAAAATAAGATTTTTAATTTTAATCTATTTAAGTAATCAAAGTAAATTTTTTTGTTCTTGGGAAAGTCATTGGAGGTTCACCTATATCAATGGACCACTTGCACAAAATTTTATATTTTTTCAAGATATATTTTAATTATTATAATTATTTTAATGGAAAATTAGAGAAAATACATTTCTAGCCTTTAAAATTTATATTTAGGTTAGAAAAATTAGGAAAAATATTATAATAAGTCCCATATGATCAGGATACGTTAGGAACATTTTGAACCATTTTTATATTTTTGAAATTTTTAATTACTTTTAATTATTTTTAATTAAAAAATATAGCTAAAAATGAACTACATATTTAAAAATTATTTTTATTTTTCCTAAGTACACCTTATTACAAGGAACTCAGAAAATCACTTTTCATAATTTTCCAAATTAGTTTTAATTTATTAATATTATTTTAATGCCAAAAATACCATTTTCTTGAAAAATTGATTTTAGTGGTAAAAATTAATCACATAAATTTCAAACTTTTGTAGTGAGTTAAAATAAGTATTATTTACAATGTAGAAATCATTTTGATATTTTTTTAAATATAATAAATATATTTTAATTTTTTATACATTTTTAGGGTTAGTTATAGTAATTTACAAAAATACTAAAATTTAATTTATAATTTTCCAAACATCCTGTGGCCATAAGGAACCTACGAAAACAACTCTCATAATTTTTTGATATATATTTTAGTTTATATAATTAATTTAAGAAAAAAAAGCCATCTAAACTTAGAAATTAGGGTTACATGTGTAGAGAAGCTTTCTGGTTTTGGAAAAATCACAAAATATCCCCGCTGTCGTGAGGTACAAACCCCTAAAATCGTAAGCCATTAGGATTATTATAAACTTAATTAAAATTAAAACCTTACAGAGGCCATTTAATTAACTAAAAATCAGAGACACATCAAATAATTTTAATTTTTATGCTACATTATTATCCTCTATTCACTGAGCAACATGGTATTTTTATTTTTTTTTTATAAATTTTCTACACAAAGTTATAGATTTTTCAAGCTATAGAATTAATTTAAATCAGAAAATCTTTAATTTCCTACTTATCCATGCCACCCGCTGCTTCAACCTACGGCGTGTCGAAACCCCACGCAGTACTCTCTAACTTTGTGTTGCCATCTGATTCAGCTGCCACACATCGGCTGTTATCGTTATATCCGCTCGTTCGAAACCTCTGCAGTCGTTGAATAAATACACGTACGAATGGAAGACATCTGTTCATCATCCCCGATTAACGTAACCCGAGAAGCACCCAACTTTTATACCTAAGATCTTGCTATATACTCAATCAAATCAAGCGAGCTTTGTTCCTACACATTCATCTTCTCGATATGAACACATCTATAGGGTTACATTTTTATGAAATGCAAGTTTCTTTCACAATTGGTGAAACTGAGCTCAAAATTATGATAAGATTTTATACCTTTGCCCAAGAGGTGAGGCCTTGGTTGGGTGCTTTAGGAAGCTTCAGTGGAGTCCAATGAACCTCCTTGAAGTATCACTTTGCTCTGGTAAATGGTCTAAGTAGGAGTTCGATCGAAGGGTGATGCGGCCTTGGTCTAGTAATGGGTTAGAGGGCTCAAAATTATGGGATTTTGATGGGAAACTTCTCTTTTAGCTTTGGTGAAGCCTAAGGGCACTTCAGTATGAAGCTTTGTGGAGTTTTATTGAATGACCAAAAATTTTCCTTGGATTTTAAGTGAGAAATTGGGCTTTGGCAGTAGGAATGGATGGTTGATGACTGTGGAATTGAACTCAGGAAGGCTTGATGAAGCTTTGGAATAATTTTTGTAGAGTTTCCACAAGGAATTGGATAGTCTCCTTTTTTGGCCATGGAAAATCAGGTTTAAATAGAGGGGGAATGAGAGGCCACCATGGCTAGCCAGTGGGTGCAAAGAGTTGCTTAGGTGGACGGTTGAGTGGCATAAGTGACAAATTAGAATGAGCCAACTTGGTGAATTCAAATTTGGAGTTTAAGCCTATGGGTGGCTCTCGATTTTGGTGTTTTTCGGCCAGTAGGCTGGCCGACCAGGGCTGAGAGGGTGGCTAGCTAGAGCTAGAAGGTTTAATTGTGATGGTTTGGGGGCTTGGGAAGGATGGTGGGAAGAGTCCTTATGGTTTAGCTAAATTTAGTAAGAAATCCCCTTATTTATGGGGCCCTTGGTCCATGGCTCAATTCTTTGGTCTTGGGAGATTTGATTAGCATTCCAGGTGGCTAATTATGGTAGGAAAGGATTAATGTTGGCTAATGCAAAGGATTTGAGTCAACTTGAGGTTTAGGTTCAAAATTAAGGCTTTGATTTGAATTTGAATCTAATTTGGGTTTGAGTTGAGATTTGGGCTAAGTGTTTGACAAAATTGATGGGGATAATTTTCATGAGGAATTTGGCAAAGGAATTGGGTGGAAATTTTGAAGGTTCAATTTGGAAGCTTTAGGCTTTTGGTCAAAATTGGGAATTTTGGCTCAAGTTGAATTTGGGTGAGCTTTGAGTCCAAATTTGGGTCAATTGATTATTCAATCTCATTTAGGAAAGTGTTATGAAGAATTTGGAATTCAAATTTGGGGAAATTGATTTGATCAAGTGATTCAATTAGAGAATTTGAGGGTATGGCTAAAATTGGGGATTTTTGATTGGGCTTGAAGTTGGACTTGAATTTTGTTTCCAATGGAATTGGGGATGATGAATTTGAGTTTGGAATTGCAATTAGGTGAAATTGAAGTCAATTTGGTGGAAATGGAGGATGAATTGGGCAATATGGATCTTTAAGGGCAATTTGGGGATTTTGGTCAAAATGAGTCAATTTGGTCAAATTGGGCCATTTGGAATGATTTTGGAGATTTTGGGAAATTTGAGGGTCATCTTGGTAATTTGGTGAAATTTGGGGCCAAGGAGGGTCAAAATTGGAATTTTGGTAAAATTGGGATTGATTGAAAATGTTAATCATAAAGTCAGTCTATTTGAGCCATGAGACCAAGGGAATTCCCATTATCGATCCTTCATGTGTTGGTCTTAGCAAAACCCTAGCCCAGGGCTAATGGTTTAAGGGACCATCCACATGAGTTTCCAATAAATTAAGGGATCATGCTAGGCATGCTTGGGTTAGGGTTTTAATTGTGAGTGCAGGTGCAAGTGTGTGTGTGCAGGACTGCCCAAAACCACACCACCCAGGGTTAACCATAAGGCCAAACAGTCCTATATTGCACCGTAAATTTTTTGTCATTGAAATAGTATGTCTAATGCACTATTTTGGTAAGAAAATGAAAAAGCAACTTTCTATGTACATTCTCTTTTATAAATTGCATAAACACACTTCATCAAACATGCCACAATGAATCAAATGTCAGTTTAATAGAAGCTTAAAGACAATAATTTAATAAAAAAGATTTTTAAGTGAGAGATTAAAATTCATAATGAGTTAGTAAATGAGACAAATGCTATATCATTATTATAAAGCAACATTTTCATTAGTTCTTGTAAAATAGGTATAGTAACCTTGGCCATTATTCATTTTAAGATCAATTTAAATGTGAGCCATGAATATGAAGTTAAAGTACACAAGTATACTAGTCAAATAAAGTGAACATATATTGATACTATAAAATATATATTACTTTTAACATAAGTGAGAAATACATTATAATTTTTATTTAAGGCAACATTGCTCCTATTTTATACCAATATAAGTTAATAAATTAAAAAAAAACATGAAAAAAAATGGCTCCAGTTAAGACTAATGGCTAAAGAAAACTAATTGAACTAAAAAAGTTCTTAAACTTGCACATGGCTATGGATTCAACCTTCAAATCTTAATTTTTTTGGTATACTGAGCTTGCAACTATGTCAATGGTAATGGAAAAGCAAATCCCTTCTTCCTGAAGATCGTGCTTCTCATTCTCATCTTTAAACTTTCCTCAACCCAAAGGAGTTAATCTCTAATAATATATACAACATATTACATGGAAGTCTAGGAAAATATGAACATGGTAATCTCCACCGCAAGAATTTAAAGTGGATGGAGTCTTATTGACCCCAACATCTTAATGGTCATTGATGGGCTAATGAGTTTATAAAACTTCATTGAGGTGATATGAATTACAATGACTTACCATTGAAGGCAAGCTTAATCTATTCCCTTCATAAAAAAATGGTTTTGTTAATGAGTTTAAGTGGACTTTTTTGAACGAACCTATTATTCATTTTTGTATGAGTTATCATTTTACTCTTATTATGGTTCTTTGCCATTTTATGAAATAAAATTACTAGTGTTAGATCCACTAATTTAGAGGCCCAACTTACCGCAAAAGCACTCGATATAGGATAACCAACAAGTATTATGGAAACGGTTCAACTTATTTGGAACAGCACCAAGTTCCGGTGTTGTCTTATCTCATATGTTTACTTTTTTATCAATCCTTTTGATAGGTTGATCTGACCTTTGCTTTTCAACCTTGTTTAAACCTTTCTGTATCTGTGAAAAATGTTTCATTTTAACACTGTCTTAGGGAAATTCACAAGCTTTGGTTAGGGCAACCAAACAATCACAAACAAATCAATATATCGACCATCAATAAAGAAGAAATAGAGTAAAATTAAGCTTTGGAGAAAAGTAATCTAATCATATCTATAGATGGTCGTATCAACTATGAATAAAGAGGCCACATCAAATTTGCTATCAAAGTAGTATAAAGTAGCACTATTCATGGTGTCAAAAGAAAAATATATAGTAAAATAATAATAATAATAATAATAATAATAATTTTAAATTTAATAATAATAATACTAATGATGATCATAATATTATTATTAAAGATAAATATATTAACGAATTTCTTATTTTATTATATCGTTATGTAGTGATGTAAGCGAATTAGGGAACCAAATCTTTATGCAAAATTTCTATATATAGTTAAGGTAAAGAGAATTGGCAAACTTGTTTAGAAATAGAATGCATGGCTCTCAAAGTTACATACCAAGAAGCTAAGAGCACTTGCCAGTCTAGAGTGCCCATGTTCAGATGAATACCCAACCATTAAGATACTCATCTAGGGCCTAGAAATTTTTTCTATTGAAAGGAAATAGATTCATTTAATTAATCGGCAAGACCTTCAAAACACATACCACGAGAGAGACTTGCATGTACAAATTAGGATTATGATCATTATGTCCATATATATGTAACTAGCATTATACATATTTATTATTTTGTAGTGTAATGTTGACCTTATTTTTGGTCAACCCTTTTTTCCTTGACTCATGCTTGGCTAGATTTCACTTGAGCTTTATTTTGTACAAACCCTTACATTATTGTTTTCTTCCCTGAAGCTATTACAAGGCTGAAAACCTCATTTTTTAAGTTCCATAAGAATTATTATCACTAATAAAGACCCTGAAAATCAATTTAATGGTCAATTGGAATAATTGTTATGTAATATTCTTCAATTCAAATTTTCATGGAAGACGATTATCATAAAAAACTCTAAAGTTTATCATTTTCTTGTACAAGTTGATCTAATAATCCAAATTATACTCTGTAAGTTTCCTAATATTCATATTCATATATGAAAACTATGCAAATTAGTTTGGTGGTCACCAACCATTTTTTTTTTATAAAATTATGTACTTAGGTTTTCTATACATAAAAATAGTCCCACCTAGAAATTTGTAACTAAACATTGTTTTTGAAATGGACTTTACCATTGTGTCCATATTGTCAAAATCTTTCAAATGAGTTCCTCTCTGCTCAATTCTAATCTGATGTGGGTGCCTTTTGAGTAAATAATAATTAGGAGAGAAAAAATGATAGTTTTGATAATAAAATGACAATTTGGTCATAACTCATTCAAATTGACATCAAATCAATTTTATTTTTCAGAAAAACTTGTACTAAACATAGAAATATACTAATTGCATGAATAAAATTCAAAAAAATGTTTTGGTCAAAATTGATGATTTTCTCTCTCCAAAGGCGAGACTCAATTTGACCAGTTACATCTCTTGATCGAGCTTGAAATGGACAAAATCAATTAGAGATTTAAATTTCTTAATTGTTTCTCAATCAAATGGGCTAAGGTCAGTTTTTTTACCATAAACACCCTAAACCGCCTCATAACCTCCTTTCGAAAACTACCACAAAAATTCAAATGGCCATATCTTGAGCTAGAGAACTCCATTTTTGAAACGATTTAGTCCATTGGAATTCCTGTTTTGCCTTCTTTCAAATGGAATATGAGTTTAGTTTTGCTAATTATCTATGTAAAGTTATGAATTTTCTCCCATAACTGCTCAAAATTACTTCTATGCCACTTAATCAAGACCATCCGTTTAATTTCCTATCTAAACACCATCGTTTTGCCACATCACTCTTTCTAATACTTAATTCTAATTGGTATACATCAATCCAATTGAAATCCACCTCATATTCCCTCCAAATTTTATTAAACCCTTAATTTTAAGTTTGAACAACCTCCTTATTCCTAGCCCTTCCTCCTCCCATAACTACTTTCCCTCCAATCTAACCACCCACTCCTCCATTATCTCCACAAAAACTGAACCAAAACTCTCAAATTTAGAATATACATGCCTCTTTCCTTCCTCTCCCTCATATCCCATTCAAATTTCTCTTCTCCCATGTCTAAAATTCAGACGCAACAAGCCCAAATTGTGCACTCCTTTGGAAGTTCTGCAATAATTTGACAAAAGCCAAGCAAGAAGGAGAAGCAAGGAAAAAGGGACACCAAGCCAAGGAAATTCAACAACAAAAGCAAAGGTATAACATATCTTGCACCTTGGAAATTTAAATCATTTCATGCTTGCATGCATATTTTAAAATCTATCATGTTACTTGCAAAATTCTTTCAATTCCTTTCATGTTTCATGATTTTGTTCGTTTATCTATCACCTACAAATTTATTTTGACGTTAATTCATGTAACCATCCATGTTCCATGCATAAACCATAGAGCTCTTGTTTTAAATTCGTTGCATTGGATTAATTGAATATTATTGCATGTAGTTAATAGGGTTTCTTATTTGTTTAGTCAAAACCAAAAATCCATGTATGCTTCCATTGAAATTCGTTTAGGGATTTGCTTTCAATTACTTTGGTTGAAGCTATGTCCTTATCTTACAAAAATTAACATTATGGTCATGTTTAATCACCAAAATCGCGAGTCTTATATATGTTCCATGGTTCTATGTTTAAATCTTATGTATTAGGTGAACTATTCATAGGGTTTTATATTTTAATATTTGTATTATGTAATTAAGGCCTTCACTCTCCTTAGTTCACCGAAATTGATAAGCCAATCTCATCAAAATCCCAAAATCGAGAGCCATTCATGCTCTTTTCCTTTGGTCCGGACTCAAGTGGGCTAAACATGCTTCTAATTACCTTAATTACATATTTTGATGAACCTTTAAACTCAATAAATTAATTAATTAACATACTAATTACCTTAATTACCCTAACCATGACCTAATTAGCCTTTAAACATACTTGGCCGAAAGTTTAACAAATAACTACCATTCTAATTACTTCAAATTATCCTAATTGAGCCCTTCAACTCACTAATTAAACTAATTAAAAGCACTAATAATTCAATTAACCTTTTAAACATTTAACTAATTTATTAAAGGACCTAATTAATATCTCAATTAATTGATATCTTAAATAACCGGTTAACAAGTTTAGTTATTGAATTAACCTTTTAATCAACTAATTAATATTTTAATCAACTATTTAATTAAAAAATAACATAATCAATTAATATTTTAATTTATCCTTTTAGTAATAATAATTTTAATTAAATCATGAATAACATGCTTAAACATTTAATAGATTTAATAGTCCAATTAAATAATTAAATAATATCTTAATGATTAACTTAAATAGTTAATTATTTAATCAAATCATTGATAATTAAAAACATATTCTAATTAAATCTTAATAATATAGTTAAATTATTAATGAACAATTGAACAATTTTAATCAAATAATCTTTAATTTGAACTTAACTACAACCTTATAAAAATTCAAATGATAAGGAGAAGAGATGTATATAAGTGCATGTGTCTATTGTTAAATATGTGCATGTGTGGAGTTGTGTTAATCTATATATATATATATATATATATATATATATATATATATATATATATATATATATATATATATATATATATATATATATTTGGTATAAAACTTTTATTAAACATATAACCTGGGTTGGCTCTTTGGGTGATAGAATGTGTAAAACCCTTGGGGACTCGTGTTTGAGTCTCGCCTTAGATAACACACAAGTGGATCGCAAACAAAGTTTACGATCCATCGTTTAAGAATAAACATCTCTTTTTTTAAAATAAAGGGCCCCATATGCAAATTTGAATCCCGTCTAGCCGAGGATTTGAACCCAGATCGAGAGGCGGCTTACGCTGAGCCGCTATCAACTCAGCTACACCCGGTGCAAATTTATGAATCTCTCTTTCTCTCTCTCTCTATATATATATATATACATATATTTCTTATATGTTTGCATATGTGTAACATAATACAAATATATGCATACAATTATAATAATATATATTTTTTTATATATGTATGTTCACAATTAATTTAAACTTATGAGTGCATGTATAAATATATGTTTATGTATATATGTATAAATACTTATAATTATGGATGTGCGTAAGCCTATTAGTAATTCACCTATTAGATCCATGGGTAGATGCTTTACGTAGCTTTGTTCTCTTTTTTGTAATATGATGTACCTCTTCATATAAAGTCAATGAATAGCGGAAAGAATTGTAGATGAATTACATGAGTTGCCTGCCGCATGATTTGCAAGTGAGAGTGCTTACTTGATGTACCTTTTCCTTTAAAAAGCATGCTGTGGTTAATGCAAAGTATAGAAGAAGAAATAAAATTCCTAGGAGCTAAGTAGAGAGAGTCTGACACACACACACACACACACACAAATATATATATATATATATATATATATATATATATATATATATATATATATATATATATATATATATATATNATATATATATATATATATATATATATATATATATATATATATATATATATATATATATATATAAACACGATGATAGCTTTGGCTCGCTCTACTAGAGTTTCCCCATCTTCGGCGCCGCGATGGAGTTTCGTGTAAGGAGGTTTCCGTTGATAGATTCAACTCCAGTGGTATCTTCTGATTCCTCTACTAGGCCTTCGTTGGCAGCTTTGACTTCGTTGAGGTTTTCGTCTCTACTGCTAGCTTTGACTCCGGTGACATTTACCGACTCAAATGATATTGTTACTTTCCTCTTTTCCTTGTTTCTTCCAATTCCTCTGCTCGCGAGAGTTGTGGTGTGGAGAATTTGTGCTTTCTTGGTATTTTTCACCGCGTTGTTTGGATTTCAGGTGGTATAGTGGTTGTTCTTTGGTGTGTTCGATGGTACCAGTGCTGTAGTTTTGTCTTTTTATTTTTCCTGTATCTCTATTTTATTGGCCACAGAGTTTCCCCCTTCGCTGCATAAATCCTTTGCTAATGTCCTTGGAAAGGGCATGGATATTGTGGAATCTACCAAGCATGTGGTTTTCCCTCAGCTTTATCATGATTCGCTTGAGGGGCAAGGTGAATGTCCATTTGTTAAGAAGCCTACTCAGAAGGGTGGTAAAGCAACTCTCATTTTCTCAGAATTTAAAATCCCTTCTTTATCCGATAAATGCAAATTCACCCTTAGTGGGAAATTTCAGTTGGGGCATCCCAAAATAGAGGTTATCAAAAAAGTTTTTGATGATCTAAAACTATCAAAACCTTGAAATGTGGGACTGTTCGATGGTCGACATGTGATGATTAACTTGACCTAGGAGGAAGACTATACCAGAATTTTCTAAAAAAAATACCTTAACTTTGAAGGCAAAACTATGAAGCTTCTTAAGTGGTCTCTTGATTTTAATCCAACCCATGACTCTATTGGGGCTATACTTGGGAGACCAATGAAATTAGACATACCCACTTTCAATCTCACTAGACCTTCTATATATAGGATTCTTGTGGAAAGAGATATCTCTTTACCTGAAGTTCAAAAGTCAAGCTTGGCACTATACATGATGGGCATTGGCAACAAATAGTAATGGAACAAAGATCTCTCTATTGCACTCATCGTAGGATGTTTGGACACAAACTTGACCAGTGCTTCAGGCTCCAACCCAACTTGAGATCTAATCTATAAGTCCCACACCGCACCACTCAAGAGCCATATTTTTCATATGCTGCTTTGAATGAAATTGCGGGTAGAGAGGACAATGGCACAGTTCCAATTGCTCACTTAGAGAATCCCCCACTACTTCAACTCCCTTCTGAGCACCCTAGTGCTGAAGAAGTGGGTATCTTAACTATAGAGACCAATGCTACCCCATGCCAGACCTAAAATTAATAATCTCATTCAAGTGAGGGAAAATGTCATTCCAATAGAAGATCTTCTGCTTCAATCTATTCCTCGTCAACCAGATCATTTGGAAATTTCTTATACTGATACTACTCATTTAAATATTGTTGATGATTCCCATATTTTGGTGGAATTAGTTATTAATAGAGAAGAGAGCACTCAAACCCTACATGAATGCTTAAAGGAACAACATACTCCCCTCGAAGAGGTCTCCTTTGAGGTTGCTTAGCAGGTATAAACAATGGAAGATGAATGAGAGGCCCAAAAAAAATTAAGAAGAAGAAAAAAGGAATGTTGTGTCCACAAGATGATTGTTTTATAGTGGCAGGTGGAACTGATCATATGCTGGATTTTTTTCCTAGAACGGATCATCTAAAGATGACTGTTGTGTCCATGATTACCCCTTGTCTCTCTTATATGTTCTATTTATGTTAGATACTTGCTAAGTTTTTGGGGTATATTGTACCCTTTCGTTAATTTTTAGTGAATTTTATACCCTGTGAGTGGGTCCCTGCATCCACTCACTAAACCCTTTGTAACTCTCTTTAATTAATGTGCTTGCCCTCGATATATATATATATATATATATATATATATATATATATATATATATATATATATATATATATATATATAAGGTGCTAAAAAATACATTTTAAAGTAAAAATAATCGCATTAAAAAAATCATTTCAATTCAATTTAAAAGTGTTCTAAAATATATAAACTTCTTTAATTTAGCAAACCCATAAAAAATATTTTTTTACTTTAATTAAATGAGCTAAAAAATTTTAATATATTAAAATTTGGAAAACCTCAAAGAGATACTGTACAATAAATTCCTAGAAATCTCTTCAAATCTTTTAATATATTCAAAGAAAATATCTTATAAATAATTCTTCCCTTTTAAATCTTTTTTTTTTAATTCTTTTTCAAAACAAATAGTTCTTTTTCAAAATTTAAAGAGAAATTTTGTTTTGAAAGCTTAATATATATTTTTTACAACACTTTCTCTTCAAGAAATTTAAGGAAAACTATTTTAAAGTAAATCTTATTTTCAAAATTCAAATTGTATTTTCCTAAAACCTTGAGAATTTCTTTAAAAGAAGTTTTCTTGGGATTTTTCCTTTAAAGGCTCTTCCTTTCAACTGATTGAAAGATTAAGATCAATATTAAGTTTATTTTTTAATTTAAAAGATTATTCTTCAAAAAATATTTTAAACCCATGAGCTTTATGAATAAATTATATATATATATATATATATATATATATATATATATATATATATATATATATATATATATATA
>NEWO01000290.1:629976-662697 GCA_003013225.1 Phalaenopsis aphrodite
CTCTTTCATCTAAACTATGAAAATTATGGAGTCAGTTTGACTTCATCTTTTTCAAAACCCAACTTTTTTTAACGTCCTTCCGAAGCGGGCAACGGGGTTTTAATTCCGATGACCGACGGCTTCTTACGGGCAAACTCCACACCAAAAATAGTGTAGACAATGTTACTAAGTGTAGTAGCAATATGTCATAATTGATTTTCAATATTTCTAACAGTAACCCCTTGATTTTTTATTTGATTTCCCATATTCAACATTACTTCTTCCATCGTCAACTTCTTTTCCTTAACTTGTGGGTTAAGGTTAGAGATAAATCCAGGAGGATAATAAAGTCGATAAGTAGGATTTCCTTGGTTATTTAAATTTTTTGCGGGGTTCATTGAATTTTTATAATTATTCCAACTAAAATTAGGGTGATTTTTCCATCCAGGATTGTAATAGTTAGAATAAGGATTATTATTTTGATTATTAATAGCATTCAATATTTCATGAGATGATTGAGTATCAATTATCAACCCTAGTGAATTTTCCTCTAATACTGATGGTATTTGAGAATAGTTCACTCCAATTTGATCAATCTTTTTTGATATAGCATCAATTTGAGATGCTAAAATAGACATTGCATCAGATTCATGAATTCTAGCTACTCTCTCAGGATTTACCCGTTTAAAGGACCATTGAAAATTGTTAGTAATCATTTCTTCTACTAAGGAGTATGCTTCATCAAAAGGTTTTGACATTAAAGATTCACGTGCAGCAGCATCTATAATAGATCTAAGTGATCTTACTCATCCATTGTAAAAAGTTTTAATTATTAATCAATCTGGTAAAGCATGGTGTGGACATTCTCTAAGGAGATCCTTAAATCCTTCCCAGACTTCATATATTGATTCCTCTTCAAACTGACAAAAAGATGTAATATCGTTTCTAAGCTTAATGGTTTTCGAGTGTGAAAAATATTTAGCCAAGAACTTTTGTGATAGTTCTCCCCAAGTTCTGATAGATCCAAGTGCTATTGAATTTAACCAAGCTTTGGTTTTATCCCTTAATAAAAAAGAAAAAAAGTCTAAGCCTAAAAACATCATTAGACACTCCGTCATATTTAAAAGTAACTCAAATTTCAAGAAAACTAGCAAGATATAAGTTAGGATCTTCAGTAGGTGTTCTTCTAAACTGATTATTTTGGACCATTTAGATAATAGCATATTTAAGCTAAAATGAATTTGCAGCAACATCGGAATTTTGAATAGTTAAGTGAAGTTCTTCTGCTGTTGGATTAGCATAATCTTTTAAAGGACTTTGTCGATTTTCATTTATTTGATTATCCAAGTTATTCGCCATTTTGTTCAAAATTTTAATTTCTTTTTGATGTTTTCATATTTTTCTAATAGTACCTTCTAATTCTGAATCGTAAGATACTAAACCTCCAGATCCAATATTTCGCATAAACAAATATAATAAGCAAAGAAAATTTCTTAAATAATACTCTTAAATATATAGTGTATTTTATTTTATTTTATTTTATTTGTTGATATTTTGTATTTTGTATATTTTTATCAATAAATTTCCTAATTCACCAAATCTATTTAATTTACTGTTACCTTCCCCAACAACAGCAACAAAAACTTGATGTAGATGTTGAAATAGAGTTGTGTAAAATTTATAAAGTTGACTCCGTTTTACAACGGTGCCAAAAAATTGAAGTGGTATTTTATGAATAATAACGTTCAACACTTAATGTTGGTATTCTACACAAGTTTACATATTGTTATCATGTAATATAAGACTTTCTTTTTTAAGTCCCAAATATTGATCCCACAAGGAGGTTTAAATTTGAAAAGATAAACTAACTAGAAAATTCACAGAAATCAAACGAAATTACTGTCACTAATTTTGAATGTTTAAGATACTATCAAAGCTAAATTGTTAACTACTAGCGGAATTTAAAAGCAGGGTTTAAATTAATAACTGTTAAACTATGATTATGTGATGATGTTTTCTAATATGAAAAAATATCTTTCCCATTATAATGAGTTTTTGGTAAAATTAAATGAGATAAATGGTTTAAATTTGTATGGTGTCAAATAGGAGCAATTTTAATTCTCTACCCTCATTCAATGTCATAGAAAATTATTGGCTAATCATAGGTTTAGTCCTTAAATCTGTAGCTAGGCTAGGATGATACTGTCTTCCACTCTAGAGCTCCCACTTCCCTTCCCCTGAAGGCAAACTCTCACTTTCGTTCTTAAATACTAAGATCAAATTGAGTATTTTTTGTTTGTCACCCTAAGAATCTTCAATTCTACACCCAAAAATATTTTTCCCTATTTATTTGCACTTAATTCCATGAATGAAATACTCCTTCATGGACTTAAATGTGACTCTCACTCTGTTGTAGAACTCATACACCATTGGCCAGATCATATGTTTCACAACATATTTTAACAATTCAATTGCCCAGATCGAAAAGTAAATTAAGAGCGGAGTTAAAAACCATCACAATTTATTTTAAATTTTAATATTGACACATCCAAATTATCTCTTCATTTCACCATATCTCAGAGTAAGAAGAAGTATAAAGAAATCTACTCAGATTTCATGAGAAAAATATAACAAAACACAAATTCCATATATAAAAGAAAGTTCATACAACAATAATAAACAAACAACACTTGTCTGAAACTCTTTTCAAAGTAAATCCCTTGTAGCCTCTCTTAGGAAATGTAGGAAGAAGAAATCTCTTACTTCTCTTCCTCAACACTTCTTAGAGAAGAATTCACACTTAAACTCACCACAAAAACTCAAAACTATAAAGACAATAACTAACTAATGGTGTGGAATGTACGTGTGTGAAGAAGAAAACTGAGTGAGTGGAAGAAAGCAAATTGGTGCGGAGGAGGGGGGGTTTCTTATCAAATTTTGGCTCTAAAAAGAGCCTAGGGTCGATTCTCCAATATGTGCATCCAAAAAATTTTCAAAATGTATCCAAATTCATATAATCTTCTAGAAACAGGGTCTGCACCGACACTGACACCGTCAGCGCCCATTCTGGCACCGTCGGAGCCAAAGACCATTTAATTAAATCCACCTTCTCTGTCAAAAGACACCATCGGCGCCCAGTCTAGCGCCGTCGGTATTGACTAATTTTTTAAATACTCCATTTTGACTCCAAATTTCATCATTTTTGCTAAAAGTCCTAAAAATCAACAACCTGCAATAAAACACAAAATACATTCCATTAAAGTGCAATATCACCTAAATTGAGTATAAAATATGGGTCTAAAAATGCCTATATTTTATGTGTATCAATATATATATATATATATATATATATATATATATATATATATATATATATATATATATATATATATANATATATATATATATATATATATATATATATATATATATATATATATATATATATATATATATATATATATATATATATATATATATAAACTTGTTAGTGTACACAAATAGAACGTAAAAACTACCAAACAATACTTAGAAAAACTATAATTTGTCAAATAATCGACAATCTTAGGAGAAAATAAATCACCGAATAATGAACAAATCCCTAAAAGCATAAAATTGACCACTCTATTTTTTCATAACCACACCCTAGAATAACTCTAAGATATGAATCTTAGATAACTAACATAGATGAAAATTTTGGACCACACTCACCCAAAATTTGTTTGGTCTGGAAGCTCAAGGTTAGTATACTAGGTATTCTATGGATAGAATTAAAAACTGAGATCTCTAAACCAAATTGACCTATCTCCTTAGACTATAAGGGTATCCTAGAATGAAGTATCTCGTGCTATGGACGAAGATACTCAAAACCATTGTATAGCCGAAAGATTACTATAAGTCATTACTAGGGTGACAAGAGAGAAGTCCTGTTATTCTACTATTTAATAGCTTGAGGCTATTAATGTTCCTTAGACGCTGGAAAAACATGAGCCTCTTGACCATGTGTGTTATTACAAAATTTAGGCTAGTCCATCTAAAGCAACCTGTTTAGAGATGTTTATGTTAGAGCTTCACCTTTATCTAAAAATCTATTATTTTTTCCTACCCTTATACTAAGATGTTTCTATACTCAATCCTATCAAACTTAATTCAATCCCATTAAATTTAACCCAATCAAATCGAATTTAATCTAATCTTATTAATCTCAAATCAATCCTATCAAACATAACCCAATCTTATCAAGATCAGATTCAATCAAAATCAACTCAAATCCAATCATTATCCAAATTTGTTTCTCAAACATGACCCTTTGATTCAAGCACTTGATCATCACTCTAATTGTCAAACATTGGGCTCCATCAAAAAAGTAAACTCATTTTTAAAGCTCAAGTGAAGTCTAACATTTGTCCAAACCTATCCCTTTTATGTAAGTCTTCAAACTCCATCATCTTATAAACATTCATTATTGAATAAGAGAGATATAAGACATAAATTAAATCAAGAATGTTCTCAAGAATAATTTTTGAAATGTAATTGACTATAATGGAGCCCTTTCATAGGGATATCAGACCCCAGAATGAAATAAACTTTATCATACACCCGTAAGATAATGTAAAGATTATTGTTCCGTAGATCCATAAATAATAATGATTTTCCTCATTTAAATGATTAGATCCATTTTAAGGTAGTATTTCAGTCTTTGGAGATAGCATCATTCTTCAAATATCGTTTCTGATCATTTAGATATAAATCATTCTATGGTGGCTCTCAACAACACTAAAAAAATCCCACCATGTAACATCTTATGTAGCGCTTAAAAGTTCTATAAATAAAAAATTCCCACCATGTAACAACTAAAACATCACTTTTAATTTCCAAGACTGATAAAATAAAGTTTATTAGATGTTTCTTTTTCTTTTTTTTTTTTAAGTTATATTTCCTTTTTATTTCTCTTTGTTGAGGGGTCTGTTAAGAACCCATGGGTTAGGTTTAGACATTGCTAAGGACATAAGTAGATCCAACACGTTAAGAAGTAAAATATTTTTATTTTAGAAGAGCTTATGTTAAATTTGTTATTTAAGTAGTATAAGCTTTGAATGTTGTGCCATTATGTGACCAATCAATCATTGAGGGCTTGTTTGGGATCATTTTTTCAGTTTTTGTTCTTTCATTTTTTAATTTGTTTATCTTATGTATTTATATATTTTTTACATAAATCATTATGTTTGTAAAGAAGATCAAAGCAATTTATTTTTAATAGCAATTTTGTTTTATTTTTAACATAACAAATAAGATTTGTTTCAAATAAAGAGTATAAAATAAACTATAGTAACTATACAAAATAAAAGAATGATAGATAGAACTCCAAAGTAGACCTAGATAATTTCTCAATGACCTAGCTTTATAAGCTACCATGTGTGTCTAAGAAAAAAACACTCAGTAATTAATGGATATTCATTTCTTCTTGACAGAAACTTGTGAAATACTGTCACATATCTTACATGAATACGTACACAATATGAACACATAACATTTCTATTTTGAAAGTTACAGGATATGAGTACATTGTTAGACATAATATCATAATATATAAAATGGTATTTACATACATACCAACCAATTCTTTTGTAGTTGAATATCTACTACCCAAATTTTGTTGTTTGCATTCTTATCACATATCACATTGAAAATAGCACTATTTAACTTTTAAGAAGAGAAATGCACCTTTTTCAGGCGCATATAAAGTTGCATATATGTAAAAATTTAAGTTTACTTGTTAGATCTGTAAAACAAAAGAAATTAGTAGTATATACGTAAATCTTCCTAAAATAAATTATAAGAAAATAGATAAAAGCTATAGAACAATGGAAAATTGATAATAAGAATTTAAATAACATTAACTTTCACAAGTTAAAAAATTCCAAGATACTGTTTAGTTTATGATATAAAAAAAATAAATACTAATTGCCATATTTTACATCATGATAAATTTAAATTTTAGGTTAAAAAAAAATTCTTTAAGATTTTAATATAAAAATATTTTATCTAAATTAGATTTAAAATTTTTTAATTCATTAAATGTGGAACGCTTATTTTCTGTGTTTGACACGTCTCACTCAGATAGAAAGTGTGTCGTGTTCGACAATATACTGACACTGCACAACTCCTTAATTAGAAGTATATGTCATCATATGTAGTTATATATGCATTAAAAAATGAACTAAACAAAACATTTGCATGTGAAACATGATGTTTGAACGTCTTGAGCACAAGCGAGGAAAGAGTCTTGAGTCTCCCTAAACATCATAATAATACATAAAAAGTCTTGAGCCAAAGTCTTGGGCAAGAATTTCCATCTACAAGCCACTCTTGAATCTTCTCTTAAAGTACGGAATTGCACATGGGAGAAAATATGGGGCTTGTCATGTAAATTAACATTTCTAAGGGAACTTTCACTGCACATCCAACTGAACTAGTCTTAATTGCTAAATGTATTGCCTTTTGTGTTGTTTCTCTTAGAGAAGCCAATTTTATATTTCATATTTAATAGTTTTTCTCTTGTATGAATACAAGGGAAGGTTTATGTT
Organism: Phalaenopsis aphrodite; assembly: GCA_003013225.1. Taxonomy (NCBI): domain Eukaryota; kingdom Viridiplantae; phylum Streptophyta; class Magnoliopsida; order Asparagales; family Orchidaceae; genus Phalaenopsis; species Phalaenopsis aphrodite. The sequence continues at coordinate 636,543 of NEWO01000290.1, forward strand.
GGGAAAACTAGCAACAATGTTGCAAATTTTTCAAAGGAAACAACATATTAATTACTTGCTAACACCAATGTTCGCAACCAAGATAGCGAGAACATTTTGTTAATTACCTAATTAGCAATCGTAAGTCGACCATATACGTAACCAAGAGAGCAAGAACGTTTTGTTAATTACCGATTAGCAATCTTAAGTCAACTTTTAGCCGTAATAAGCGGGCAACCTTACTTTCCTTCGTATTGGCTACTAATTAATACGAGACAAACAACTTTATTGTGATTTCAAATTTATCTCGTAATTATTCCAATTCTAAAATTTTCATATTAAATGCAATAAAATTATCACATCCATATAAAAATTTTTGACTTATTCTATATATGTATATGTCATTGTATAAGCTTTAATTAATTAGAAAGTAATGAGTCACAAATTGTTAAAGTCTTGTTCTTTGTTAACAAACTTTTAGAGTCTCATGTCCAATTTCTTTAATTATTGAAGCATCTTCTCACTTCGCCACGAAATATTCAATATACAGCTTGCCAAACCGTTTCATACGAATTACAATACATCAATGTCACATGAGTCTGCAAATAAGCTATAAAATGGTGAGTCTTTCAAGGCAAATGTTGATAATTAATTGCGTTTGAAAAGAACTTTAGTTGGTTTAAAGTAAACTAAATGTGAATATTTGCAAGGAAAATGATGTCTAGTAACCAATGCGTTTAGACTTTAGATGCTTGAATTTTGTAACTCTTCTTCCATGAACTTTCCTATATTATTTTTTAAATGCAAGAGAATAATTTTCAATAATGAAAATGAAAATTATTGAAGGATTCCTCAACATACGAAAAAAGAGTTGTCTACATACCTCTAGAAAAAGGATGAAACCAAGTGTAGTTCCATAAAAGACAACTTTATTTTAAAAAAACATTAGAAAAAAAAAGACAGAGAAATGTGCTAAAAAATCATCTAAATGGAGAAACTAATTTAATCAATTTTTCATCTAGATGGACCACTGCTCCAGAAAANTATATATATATATATATATATATATATATATATATATATATATATATATATATATATATATATATATATATATATATATATATATATATCCCTTGCACACTATATAAAATGATAGCCTTGTCTTTCACACTCTTAAACAACAAAAATATACCAATGATCCTTCGACCATATGTGGCTACGATGCTTAACCAAGCAGGAAGCCCAGTGGATTATTAAAACGGTACACTCTAAATTATTTGGTGCTAACCAACCATGCCCTAAAATGAAAAAAAAAATTAAGAGAATGGGATACTAATTGTCGATGATGATCAGCGACTGCATGGAGATTTCCAAATGTTGTCACCAATGTTAAGTGCATGGTTTGGTCTTACATCAACCCACTTATATACTACACCCTATAGTTGTGTCTTGGCCCTTTGAACGTTGGGGTACAGACATAATAGGACCTTTCGACCTTCCCTCATAAAAAAAATATAGGTTTATATTGAACGCAACATATTACTTTTCTAAATGTGTAGAGGTCATAATGTCAAGAAAAGTCATAGCCCACGATGCACTCCAGTTCTTTAAGAATCATATTGTAAATAAATATGATATCCCTTGTCGGATCATATCTAATAATGGTTTTGCTTTCAAAAGTACTAAAATTAACAAGTTTTTGACTTGACACAAGATTGAATGGTGTTATTCCACCATCTATTTCTCTCGAGCCAAGGGATTAGCTAAAGCTTTCAATAAAACCCTAGCCCAAATTTTGGAGAAGATCTTCGATCAAAATAGAAGGCAATGGTACAGATACCTAGTAGAAGTATTGTGGGCCTACCAAACTACACAAAGAGCTCCAACTCAGTATACTCCCTTTTTGTTAATTTACTAGTATGAAGTCATACTTCCCCTAGAAGTTCAACTTTTTTCACTGAGAATTGCAACATATTTGACAAACACTACAAAATAGAATTATGACAAAAAGAACTTGAGGGGCTAGATGAAGCTCGTCTAATACCAAAACAAAATCTAAATCTGTACCAGTCATGCATGATTCAAGCACACGATAAGTCGGTTAGACTTAAATGTTTCATGTAAGAGAGTTGGTTCTAGTTCTCGAGAGACCAATTCTAACTCACCAAAAAATTGGCAGAAAATTTGAACCCATTTAGGAAGGCCCTTATGTAATAGAAAAAGTCTACCAGAGGTTCTTGCTAGCTGGTAGATCACAAGAGGGAACATCCAATAACCTCAAATAATGGGAGTTGTATAAAGAAATATTATGTGTAAATGGGCGTATTTAAAGAGACATGAGTGTCAAACAATTGTAGAATCCTTTTGAAATCTTTTAATGAAAATTTTAATTGTTCATTTTGAGATTTGATTTATGCTAAACTTGCTTTCGTGAATCTTGTTTGTGCTCTCTATAATTCTTTATACTCCTTTAAAATTATGAGCTTTTGGATGACAACTAAGTCTTTCTTTTATCTGATTACAAGGAATATCATTAGGAAATCTCATTGCTTCTTTCAAAGATAGTGTCTCTTTAAAAATTGATCAATTACATCTGACAAACAATCCAATCATCAGATTTGGCATGTACTATACAAATTTAAACCTAATCTACAATTATCTAGCTGCTACAATAGAGCCTAAACTACCTCCTCAAAAAAATCCTTTGACCTAGTTTTTCACAAAAGAGGCGGTTGAGCCCATCATTGAGTAGAAAGCAGGCAAATGATCTTAATGACACACCCATGGAGCCTGTGGTCAAGTCCATAGTGATTAAGCCTTACTTACAAAAATATAGCAGGGGAATAAAAATTTAAGGAAGAGAAAATATATGACATAATGATAAGGGTAGAAAATGTTGAATAAGTATGCATAGGTTGAGTAATATGGATCCGTGGAATTGTCATAGATGGTTCGAGAAAGTAGAATCACATAGACACACCCTACTTTTATTGTATGGTACTAGTTTTTCATGTACTAGCAAGCTATATATCGTTCAAAATGAAATTATATTTGTTTTGCTAAAGAATGGATGGCGATCCACTGGCATAAGAGATTAAACTTTTGCTTTAGATCTAGACCCACCAGCACTATTAGCAATGATCTGATGTATCATACATAACAAGATATAGGAAGCAATGCTACAGTGCCTGGGGAGAACAATTATAATTTTCTCTATATTTCCACGAACTCTAGAATTAAAGGATCAACCTGATCATCTTCTTTTCAATAGAGTTTCAGTAGAAGAAATTTACATTTCTTCACTCACAGATAAAATTTTAATTTAGAGGAATAGGAATCTCTTGCTTTGAGAATGAGAGAAAATACAGAGAAATAGACACCTGTCCCTATAAAAGATCTTGATAGTAAGCTGCTAGGTTAAGGTTAAAGGATTCATGACTTATAAAGAAAAATTAATTTGTTCATTTTGATATTAGGCATGCATGGCGATATGGAATGATAGCATGTGCGAATTGGATAGAAAGAAAAATATTTTAGAATAGATGCACATAAATTATTATACAAATTTGCAAAATCATATGTGGCATTTTTTGATCAACCAAATGAATGTGGTATGAAGAAAAATTATTAAGTTAATTTGCACTTCTATGTTATCGAACTAAAAATATTCTTTCTGAGAAAAGTTCACTAAGCAATTAATGTTTTATGATTCTCAACATTACTTTATTTATTTTATTCTATGTTTATTTTTTTGTAAATGTACTACTGAAGCAATAGTAAGGTTATTAGTATTGTTTTATTGTGCAAAGAAGTAAATCGCTCAAAAAAATTGCAAGTGGGTTTTGTTTATTATGGCAGAGCATCGATGACTTAAATTACTTGTATGTTCTAAATTAATTGCTTATGAGATATATAATATGGGAGGTTTTGAAGTATGAAAGTTAAAATAAAAGTGTTGAATTTTGGTATGTCCATTAATCACACCTCGAGGTTTTGAGCGTAAGACAGGAGAGGGAGAGAGAGAGCTAGAGCATAGTATTGAAGAAAATTAAGTCTTATCAATCAACTCATTCTGATAAAATGATTCCCCTATTTATAGAAGAGGAGGTACAATATGTAAAGTTACATCTTTGCACCTACTTTACTAGGGGTGTTATAGGGTATTTTAGGTATTATACTTATGTAAGCCTGTGTCGTTTGACAACCTTCTGGCAAGGTTGGTTGAGCTTAGTAGGTTTTGGTTTAGTAAGGCTTGCTCAGCCAACATTGCTGAGTTGGTGTAGCCCGCCAGTTGATCATATATGGCTTTGAATCGGCAAGACTGCTTTTGGTAAGCCAGATGTTGTTGATCGATTGAGCTAGCCTGACTATCTACACTCCATCACTTGGATTTGGTGATACTGAAATTTTTCCTTGAGTTGAATTACAAAGATGGGCAGGTTGATGCATTTGTTTTGCTTGAGTAGTCTTAGTGCACGTTTGGAGCAGCTTATTTGGTGCGGTGGCGTTTTGAAAACGCACTTGACCTGTTTGGGTAAACTACGTTTTGATAGCTTATGCATTTTTAAAACGCTGAAAACAGCTTTTTCACACTGCACCTATCTAGATGCGGTGGCTGCTTTCTGGCAGCGGTCTTGCTTTTCCAGAAAAATAAAAATTTGTAATAGTCACCGCACCTTGCTTATTAGCAGATTATTTTTAATCAGCTTATCAGCAGATTATCCAATAAGCTGCAGCTGCCCCAAACGGACCCTAAAGGGGGTAAAATCTAATCAAACCGGTCGGCGTCCATCCGTGGTTCAAGGGGGTAAAATCTAATCAAATAAGTTGTTCATCTGGTCTTCTGCTAGTGGGCTTTCCTTTGTTGTACATCACTGTTAGAACTCTTTGGAATTCTTGATGACACATTACTGATGTACAAAAAATTTATTAAAATTGATTTATTGAGATATAGCAAGTTCAAATGATATTTTTTATAATTTTTATTGTAAGCCAGATTGATATAAATATACAATAAAAATTATAAAAAAAATCATTTGAATTAGTTATATCTCAATAAATCAATTTTAATGATTTTTTTTGTTATTAAGATGACCATATTGATCCTTTAATTTAAGAGTTCAGGGAAATGTAGAGAAAATTATATTTGTTCTTGCTTCCTATATCTTGCCATGATTCATCAGACTATTGCTAATAGTGTTGGTGATGTCTACATTTGAAACCAAAGTTTAATCCTTTATATCAGTGGATCACCATCCTTTTTTAAGCAAAATAAAAATAAATAAATAAATAAATAATGTCAATTGATACAATATATAACTAGCTAGTACATGAAAAACTCGTACTACACAATATATGTGAAATTTTTGTTTTAACTCTCCGTTTCAAAGACCATACATGTGCTTTTTGGAATCGCTTTGAATGCTCTTTGCACAACTAGGTTTTTCTTTTTCTTGCCTCCTCCCTTTTCCCTTTAACGTCATCTGCAGTTTTACTTGCTATAGCCGCCACTACTTCCTCGCCCTTCTCTCATTTTCGTAGAGCTTTGGCTCTCAGCATTAGGGACTCCCCCCCAACCTCTTATTTACTTGGCCCTGCCTTTCCACCAACTTCAAAAGCCTATTCTCCCTCATATATCGAACCCTAAATTCCTAAAATTCTTTTCTCTCCTCTCAATTGGTACTAATTTGGTATTCTTCGACAAGGAAGTCGAGAAAAATTTGAAACATTGGAATCTACCACTGATAGGTTATGTTTTAGGTAAAAGTTTTTTTTGAAGAAATTTATATCATTTTCCCTAGCCATCATACTTATCACTTCTTTAAAATCAAAATTTTAAAACTATTTACTGAATCTTTAGGGATTCACCTGAATATAATATCCATCATTCCAAATATATTTTACAATTAAACTCTTCCATGGTTTTCAAAAGTATTTTAAATCTTATTTTAAGTAAACCCTAACAGTACCTAAATATAATGTTAAATAACTCATTTACACATTTTATGCTATTATTTTTTTATTAAAATGTAACAACTTTTATTTTACTATACTACACTAAACAAGAATACCTATATTATTATTGTAATGATTATATTATTATATATTAGATGCTACATTTTTCAATGTAAGACACAATGATGACAGTGATTTTCTAGAAAAAAACTATGCCAAGAAGTTCTTATATCGAGCTTGGGTGAGAAAGTTGCCAACTTTTGTTTGCATTCTCGTACTACAATACCACCTGCATCAAAAATTAGCAGGTCAAAGTAATGATTCACGCGTCACCGTGTGAGAAAAGTAGCGAGTCAATAAGTCGTCTTAATTTACTAATTAGATAAATTTAGTTTACATCCGAAGACTTCAGGCCGGCAGCGTGGAACACTGTGCGGCCTAGGGTTGAGTTTTTACGTTTCAAAATAAACAGTTTATTCTGAAATGTGACCTGTGGGTCAATCGTGGGGTTCGTCCGTGACCTGCGTTTATTATAAAAATATAACTGTATTTTTGGATAAGCAGACAAAACAAGCAATACAAACAGTACTACAGTGTTTTAAAAAACGCTCCTGCACTTATAAGCTGCCCCAAAACAGCCCGTAGTTAAATCCGCTTCATTTTGTTCTCTATTTCTTTTTTTTTATTTTTTGTAGAAAAATATTTGATTGATATAAATTCTATATGATCTTATATTTTATTTTAAAAATAAATCATCCTATTTTTAAAAGTACTTCAAAAATTTTTTATATATATTTGTTAAACAAAACATGTTCAGTGAATACATTAAATATTTGATAAATTAAACTATATTTATTAACTTTTCATAAGATTTTTTGTAATCCGACGATTCATTTAATGAATCTTCAATTATAAAAAATTGCATCAGCATGTTCTTACTCTGTATAACCATAAAAATTCTTCCATCAAGTTCAAAATAAGGGGCAAGGTTGTGCACATGATAGAAACAGAATATTTCAATTATATTCAGAGAAATACAAGAGGATGGTCAAATTTTACCCGTTCAGCAAGGCAGCTCTTTCAGACATTCCGGTTAATGGCTTTTGCAAGATGATTCTGTATGCTTGCTCAACATTATTTAACTAATTCAATTATACATTGTATGAAATATTAGCTCTGCTAGTTCAATGTGCACAATTCATTAACCCAGTTCGACAAGTTAATTCGACAAGTGAACTCGACATGTCCTAAAAACTTTATTAACACACTTCATAACCGAACAACACGTATACCATATGGTATACATCCAACTACAAGATACACATTTTGATTTTTAATTTTTTTCCTTTGGTGTTAACCACTTATGAATACACCATTGGGAGAGAGATGACACTAAGTATGGGGTAAGTGGATCTTTCTTCTCTCTTTGCATCTTGGGTATATCAGACACTTTATGTTACATTTCTAATTTTAAATATATATATTTTTTTTTACTATTCTATTTTTACAAGGCTTTACTTAGGTGGTTTGAGATCACTGAATATCTAGGATCCAAAATGCTTTCAGGTACTGTGGCTGTGGATCTTGCCACAATGAAAAAAAGAGCTTTACATAAGGAGGATATCATGTCAAAGATGATTCTATCAACATAGAGTTAACCAAAGAGTTTATAGTATGACAGATAAATAAATTGAAATAAATGACAATGATCATTTGTGATGCATTGGGGCATGTGCCCAAGGTCATGCATAGTGTTTAGATCCCATCAGATTCATTTGAATTAGTGGTTCAAAGAAGAGAGATAGAAACAAAGAGATATCCCGCCATCCATGTCGGTGGAAGTTGATGAAACTTGTTACCTGGATAGTTAAAATTCTGAGAAGAATATAAAAAAAATGATGATGAGGCTGTCATTGGACAATGTCTTTTTCCAGAGAGAACATGGAAAGAGAAGCATCTCAAAATCTTAAAATTTTATCATTAGAATCATTTAATGAAAAATTTAATCCTACTGATCACATCAAATCCATTGATTCAGTTATTTAATTAATAAAAATCAATAATGCCCTATGAAGTTCATTGATGTTAACGACATTAAAAGAATCAACTCTCGGTTGGTTCAATGATCTTTCACCTAAACTTATTACCTTTTATAAGGATTTTAAGAACGTTTTTATTAATTAATTTGTTGGTGCCCATTAGCCTCATAAGAATTGGGGTGTTAACCACCATATATGAGCTATGGACCTATGAAATCTTCATTTGGTTCCTCTATGTGCTGGTCTTAGCTAAACCCTAGCCTAGGGCTAGTGGGTCTAGGGGACCATCTACATGAGTTTCCCAAAAGATCAAGGGATCAAAGTCAACAATTTTGGGTTCAGAGTTGTGAGTGGGTATAGGTGATATTGAGCGTAAGTGAGTGAACTAGCTCCAGACCAACACCTAGAGTCAGCCCTAAGGTCAAGCTGTCCTATGGGGACTCTCCTTGAGATCCTCCATACTGACCTTACCTACTAAGTGCTGGAGGTTATGACCAATATGTGGAGCTTCAAGTTAAGCAAAAAAGAGTTTAGAATTTCTAATGGTGAGGGTTCCTTTTCTAGTTTTCTAGGAATGGTCAACAGGAAAATCATATGGCAAGACCTTAGGCTACTAAAGAAAAAAAATTAAACCTCAACCAAAGTGAGGTCAACAAATGGACCCCCAATAGGTGTGATGTGCTAGGCAAGCACACCGTGCGTATTGACGTTGACCGATAAGATTAACAAAACCAACACAGACTCCTAAGTCAACAGACTTAGAAAGGAGTGTAAAATTGAGTGCTAGTTATTTTTACTTGGGATGTAGCAGGTGAAAATCTGATCGAAATTAAGGAGTGGGAACTCTCACTGGTGATTGGAGAGTATGTTTGAAATTATCAAGTTTTAGGTGTTTTTGGAGGAGGGGAATCAGTATTTAAGTGTTGACCCTGAGATAGGAATTAAAATTTAGGTATCAATCATGAAAAGGAGAGTCGGAATTTAGGTACCGACCAGGCAGGAATCAGAATTTAGGTACTAATTCCGAGGTGAGAATTGAAATTTAGGTATCAGTCCCAGAAGGCGAGAATCAGAATTTAGGTACCGACCTCAAAAGACTGGAATCAGAATTTAGGTACTGATCCCGAGATGAGAATTAGAATTTAGGTATCAATCTCAGAAGGAGAGAATCAGAATTTAAGTACCGACCTCGAAAGACAGGAATCAGAATTTAGGTACTGATCACAAAATGAGAATTGAAATTTAGATATCAATCTCAGAAGAAGAGAATAAGAATTTAGGTACAGACCTCGAAAGACAGGAATGAGAATTTAGTTATTAATTACGAGATGAGAATTGAAATTTATGTATAAATCACAGGAGGAGAGAACTAGAATTTAGGTACCGACCTGGAAAGACGGGAATCAAAATTTTGGTACTGATCTTGAGATAAGAATTGAAATTTAGGTATCAATCTCTGAAGGGGAGACTCATAATTTAGGTATCAGTCTCAGAAGGAGAGAATTGAAATTTAGGTACCTACCACAAAAGACAGGAATCAAAATTTAGGCGCTGATCCCGAGATGAGAATTGAAATTTAGGTATCAATCTCAAAAAGAACGAATCGAACTTTAGGTATCGATCTCGAATGACAGGAATCAGAATTTAGGCACTGATCCTGAGATGAGAATTGAAATTTAGGTATCAGTCTCAGAAGGAGAGAATTGGAATTTAGGTACCGACCTCGAGGATAGGAATCAAAATTTAGGTACCGATCCTGAGATGAGAATAGGATGCCATGTTCCATTTAAGGGGGTCTTATAACAATCTCGAGGATTGAGAATAAGATGTCGTGCTTAAATTTATACTAATCTTGAGGATTGAGAATTGGATTTCGTGTTCCATTTAAGGTGGTTTTAAACATATCTCAAAGATGGAGAATAGGATGTCGTGTTCCATTTAAGAGGGTCTTAAACCTATCTCGAAGATACATTTCACATTAGGAAGGAAAACTCTAGGACTCATATCCAACCCAAAGGGTGAAAAGAAGAATATCTACTACGTTAGGGAGGAAAGCACTAGGACTCATATCCAACCCAAGCGGTAGTAGGAAAAACATTAGCGTCTCGGTACTGTCCGCAAGTGCAAAATGAAAATAGTGTAGAAAATTTGTGGTGTAGAACTCATAGATATGTTTCATGTAAACATAGGTATTGGTGAGAAAGATTTGTGAAATTTTGTGAGATTTTTGTAAAATTTTGTGTAGAATGTGAAATTATGTGGGGATTGTGAAAAGAATTAGTGCAAACAAGGACAGTCTTGCTGCACGAACAAAGAGTAAGAGACCTCAAAATCAAGAGAATCAACTCAACATATTTATTTTCTTTTCTTGTTATTTTTATCACATTTAATTATAAAAAATATATTTTTAAAATTCAATCTTTGTTGTTTGATTTTCAAAAGAGAGTTTTTATTTTGAATTTTATTATTATCAAGTTTTTATTGTTTTGTTCCTTGTTAGTTGTAATTCAGAACCAACGCATGGTTCTATTGCTCTTTATCCATTGCACGAAAGGGCAATTGAGCAAACAGACTAAATTCTGAAAAAGATTTCATTAATCTATTTCAAACAAGAGTTACAGATTGAATATAGGCTGAAACATCAAAAGGTACAATATGCTAAACGCATCAAAAGTACATCTGAAAATATCTCATGTTGGGTACATATCACAATCTAAGCATATCTGATACACATATCATCATATCTGCAGTGTCAAAATGCAATGCAAGAAGGTATCCCATGACTTTCCATCCTCGGTGGAGTGAGCTGACCTGCCAAGCCACGCTCCAGGACAAGAGTTCCCTTTGCATGTACTTAGAGTTGCAACCGTCTCATGGCTCGTAAGGTTGTAGCTCTTCTAACTCTGGATCTGGTTGAAATCCATACAGTATTTTGTTGCTATCCATCCTTCTGAAAGTTACAGACACCCTGCGGTGTCGTACCCCTAAAATGTAGTGTTTGGCGATGTCTGCTTCATTTCCTTTAAAAAACAGTACTAAACTCACCGGTTGCGGAATCTCCACGGATCCTCTGAACTCGTCAGAGCCAATGACATGTATTTCTTTTTTAAACAGGATATTGCTCTTGCTCAAGTAGGAGACCGTGCAAAAAGGTCTCATGAAATCATGATGGTCTATATGTGGGGGAATGCAATCGCCTTCATCGTAAATATTGATGATGCAGTTATTAGGAATGCAATCAGCTGGAAGAATGCTCCATCAAACCATCCTCTTGATCGTCCACTTTATCGTAGGGGGTAACGGATCCACCTCATCATGTCTTAAAATCCCTGGGGGATTTCCTTGTCTATCTTTGGTAAAATTATAACAGCAACCACATTGGATGGTGATTCCTTTTCCACGCATCCATTTCTGTGGTTTAGAATAGGTTCTTTCAATAAAAAGACCAGGTCGACCCCTATCCCTTAGATTGAATATACAGTCAAAAATGCTTCTTTCATCGCTTTCAGAGAAAATTCTTTTGTACAGCTCCAAGCCTTCTAGTATATTGACGAATCTTCCTTGAACTTCTTCATAAAATTCAAATTCCCTTTTCTTTACTTTACTCATTTTATAGTATTCTGCAATGGTGATGATTGGCGGCTGTCGAGGACGCTCCCTTAGTTCAATATCAACAGGAATCCATGTTGGTGTTGCCTTTATATCCAGCAGAATATATGATTCCCCCATTAAGTGATCGGTGATCTAAAATCTACTATTGGTGGACTTATACTCCTCCAGAGTGTTGTAACGCTCTATGTGGAGGATGTTGTAGTCTGAGCAGTCGACAAATGCCCATGTACTTGGTATCCATGTGGGAATCTTGGCTTTGCATGTTGGGCAACCCACACAAAGATTATCTAAAACCTCTAGTATCATTGGCTCTGTAGTGAACTCGAACTCATCCTCTGTGGCAGGCAAGCTGGAGGAAGTCTCTCTCATGCATGGATCATAGATTTTCCCCTCAGGAATCAAGGTAAGAAATTTTTCTGTCTCCTTTTTGCATCTTCTTTCTTCACGCAGGAAAGCTCTATGTTATTGGAGATTAGCATTTCTACATTGAGTCCTTCATAATGGTGCATCTGACTGTCTCTCGTTATCAACAAGGACTAAACCTCTGGTCGGTGCAGTTACATAAATGGCAAGCGACTAGTCCCTTCCATCAGATCTTGTTGCACTATCACTTTTTTCCCCTTTTGTGAGGAATCCTCCTTGGTGCTGATCTTTAATAGTTATAGTAGCCCTTCCTTTTCTTGACGGCTGACCACATCCATCAGGGGATCCTCATAGTCTACATCGACTTGATTGAAGTCCATGTCGAAGTCTATAATGCCACCTTGTGGTGCCCTTTCCTAATTAAGTGTAAGATTACAACCATCTTTGAAAGCAAAAATCAAATTCTGTCCTGACATTTTTTCTGCAGACGACAGAAAAAACATCAGTGCAGTGAAATTTAGCAGGAACAAAAACAAAATAAAGTGTTTATTAAACAACATTTTAGTTTGTATCCGTGAGAAAATCATTTATTTATGTATATATATTATGTAATTTAGTAAGATATCAAACTTAAAAGTAGAAAGAAAAAAATCAAAGTATGAAATTTCAAAAATTTTCATTTTATTGAGGTTAATTTTAATACAAAATTTTTGGACCCGGTCAAAGACGTTTGGCCAAATAAATACCAGACCAATCGAAATTTCAAAATTTCAATTTAAGCAATGTCAAGTTGCATAGTATGTTTTTAAGTATCGTCCGTTAATTGACAACATGGGCCTTTCACCTTGAAAATCCATTAGTTGGTTGGCTCCTTCTGCATAGACCTTTTCTACAACAAATGGTCCCTCCGAAGTTAGCTCGAATTTTCCACCTATCTTGTGGCGTGCAAGAATAATCATTTTGCGAACAAGTATGAGATCATCGATTTTGAATGTCTTTGAGCAGACCAATTGTTATGAGCTTGTACCATCTTCACTTGGTAAAACTTCAAATATTGTTGTGCTTCTAGTCATTTTCCTTCAAGACTTTCCAACTCTTCAAGTTTGAGTATTGCACTTTCTTCTGTTGTAAGTTTATTAGCAACAACGACTCTGAGAGATAGTGTCTGAACTTCTAGCAGTAGTACGGCCTCAGACCCGTACACGAGAATGTAGGGTGTACATTGAGTGAGAGTCCTGAACGTTGTCTGGTAGGCCCACAATGCTTTTAACAGTTTTTTATGTCAATCTCTTTTGTTTTCGTCCAGTGTCTTCTTCAAAATCTGCACCAGTGTCTTATTGAAGGCCTCCGCCAAGCCATTTGCCCTGGGATAGTAGATAGTAGAGTATCTCCAACCTGTCCCGTGCTACTTGATGAAATTGTTAATTTTTGTGCTCTTGAAGACTGTGTCATTATCATAAATTTTTCTGTGTAGAACTCCAAAATGGTACACGAATTGACTTTTGAAAAATTGAAGGATGTACTCTGTTACAACCTCTCGTAATGGCACTGTCTCTTTCCATTTCAAAAAGTAATCTGTAGTGACAAGTATAAATCTGTGTCCTTTAGATGGAGGGTCTATGACACATATTATGTCTGTGCCCCAACACTTGAATGGCCACGAAATAACGATTGGGTGTAGCACATTCGAAGGTTGGTTCAAGACCACCCCATGCAATTGGCACTAGTGACATCTTTTAGCAGTATCTATGCAGTCGGACAACATTGCCGGTCAATGATATCCAAGTCTCTTGATCAATATTTTCATCTTTGGCCCTGACTGGTGAGCACCACACAATCCAACATGTACTTCTTTGACAATATTCTGTGCTTCGGCTCTGATTAAACATCGCAACCACATCTGATCGAATGATTTTTGTAGAGGACATCACCTATTAGAGCGTAGCCCTTCTTGTGATGTGATGCATTGTTGACTTGTCTTCTGGTAGTTTTCCAGTCTACAAATACTCTATTAATGGCTTACATCAATCTTCATTGATATCAGCAACTGCAACTGTCATTCCTTCTTCTTTTTCGAGCTTGCGTAGATTTTTGAAGTCAATTCAAGACAAAACCTGTCTTCCTTGTACTATAATGCCAATAAGATCTTCCAGGGGGCATGCCAGTTCTTTTGCAAGTTTTGCTAAAGCATCAGCATGGGCATTATCTCCCCACGGAATCCGGTAGAAAATTACATTGGGAACCTATTCTAGTAGCTTCATGGTGTACCGGTTGTATTCTGCTAACCATGGTTTCAAGATCTTGTATTGTTCGGCGACTTGTTGGATGAAGTGCTGAAAATCGCCATAGATGGCAATATCTGTTATATCCATTAAGATTGTCAATTCCAACCCAGTGATTAGCGCTTCATATTCTGCTTCATTGTTGGAGCATGGCTCTATCAGGTGGTATGAAAACCTCAGCTTACCCTTATATAGAGTGACAAAAATTAAACCAATCTCTGCTTTGCCTGATATAATTGCTCTTGATCCTTTTTCTTTTATGGCTGACGAAGCTCCATCAAAGTAAATCTCCCAGTGTTGTGCACTGGAGAATTCCATTTATAAAACATATTCATCTGGTAGTTCGTCATTAAGAGGGGACCCAGCTAGAAGTGGGTGTGCAGCAAAAAAATCTGCTAAAATCAGTCCCTTTATAGCACGGAGGGGAACAAAAGTTATATCAAATTGCAACAAAATCGTCGACCATCTTGCTAGACGTTCAGAGAGTGTTGGTCGGGTCATCAAATATTGCAATGGATTAACTTTTGAAATTAGAGTTATCTTATGAGAAAGCATGTAATGACTGAGCTTTTGGGCGGCAAAAATCAAAACTAAGCAATGCTTCTCAATAGGTGGATACCTTATCTCCATTGGTATTAGATGACGACTTAAGTAGTAGAGTGCGTTTTTTTTACCTTTATCATTAATTTGGGCTAAGAGGGCTATCTAAGGCCACAATATAAAGTATTCCCTGGATAGGGGTTGTCAAAATAGAAGGTGTCATTAAATATTCCTTAACTTCCTCGATAGCCCACTGGCATTTCTCTTCCCAAAAAAATTTGACATCCTTTTGAACTAATGCCGAGAAAGGCTGACACGTACTTTGGAGATTAGAAATAAAGCGTCTCAGATATGCCAACTTTTCATAGAAGGAACGTAGTTGTTTCAAGGTTTTGGCTAGAGGCATCTCCAAGATAGCTTTAATCTATTCGGGTTGATCTTGATTCCCGGATAACGGACAACAAATCCTAGAAATTTCCAGGAGGTAACGCCGAAAGTGCACTTTAAGGGATTCATCTTAAGATCATATTGTCATAATCGTTCGAACACGGTCCTCAAATCATACAAATGTTCTATTTTCTGTTTACTTTTGATGATCCAATCATCCACATAGCACTCCACTTGGCTGTGAATGAGGTCGTCAAAGCTCTTCTTCATAGCTCGTTGGTATGTCGCTTCAGCGTTCTTCAATCCAAACGACATCACTGTTTTCCATAAATTTCCAATCAGTGTTCTGAATGTTGTAAGTATTGCATCCTCGGGAGCCATCTTGATTTGGTTGTATCCCGACGATTAGTCCATGAAGAAGAAAATTTCACGTGTCGAAGCATTATCCACACTCATTTCTGGTATTCGCAATGGAAATTCATCCTTTGGACATGCTTTGTTCAAATCCCTGAAGTCAACACAAACACAGATTTGTCTATTTTTCTTCTTAATAGGCACAATGTTGGCTAACCATGTGGGGTATTGCTCTTCTCTCATGAAGTTAGCATCTATTAACTTCTTTACCTCGGAAATGACTTGCTGCTCTATTTCAAGGCGCATTCTTCTTGGAGCTTGTTTTACTGGGGTCATATCTTTGTCTGTCGAGTTTATGAACTGTAAGTTTTGCTGATAGTCTTGGCATTCCATCATAACTCCATACGAAGCAATCTTTGAATTATGTTAGCAGTTTGATCAATGCTGAAGATTCTTCATTGTTGAGTAAAGAACTTATAAATGTAGGTCGAGTTGCAATTCAGTCCCGAGGTTGATTTCCTTCAATTCATTAACTATTGATTTAATTTCTTCCTTAAATTCTTACAGAGCATATTCTACTAGCTGATCAATAGAGTCATCCTCCACATCGAGGCAGTCATCTTCCGATTCATTAGTAACAACCATGCAAAATCTCGAATCATCCACTGGTCTGACTATACCAAATTCGAGACCTTTTTTTGAATTAGGAGTTCGAGTTTTAACATTCCATAATTTTTTTAAAAAGTTTTAATTCATCTTTCAACATCTGTTTTGGCAAAAGTCCCTATTGAATTAACTTTTGTACACAAAATGAAAAGTAACCAAAAGATAACTCCATTAATTCATTAGGATTCTCAACAAAATTTACACGATTTTCAAGACTGGTAGAAGTAGAAGCATGGTTAAATTTGATTGGCTTTGAACCAGCACTACGGACTTCCTTGACCTCTAAACTCTCGACTTTTTCAGGAAGAATTGGAGTAAGGGTCATGGTGTTCACGTAGTGCTTTATCCGATCGTACATTGTCTTATCTTTATTTTTCTTTGTATTTTCTAGGAAAATATTGAACTATGATTTCTTCTATTTTGTCATCATTATTTCATCCTCAAAACTTTCTTCATCATCTATTTTGATGGCCAGCCTAGTTCGTTCAACAATTAAATTGGTTCTTGCTCGTCCACATCCCCGGCCTCGACCTCGTGTGCTCGAACTAAGAGAACTTCCACCAACTTGCTGCAAAAGAGTGGTGCAAGATTGTAGAAGCGGAGTTGAATGGCCTCACCATTGTATTTCTTCTGAATCTTGTACTTCATTTGCCATAATTTCACAAGAGGGTAGTTTTCTTTGGAGGCGCAAAGTAGGCAGCATCTTCATGAATGCCAACTTCATGAACTGAAAAAGGGTGTAAATCTCCCTTGACGTAATGTTCTTATCCTTCCTTGTAGTACATAATGCACAGGTGTAGAGACAGTGGAACCATGTTGTGTTCATGAATCCATGGTAAGTAATGTAATTGATGGTAAGTAAAGTATTGAGAGAGGTCTCGGCGTGGATGATATGAAATTTGGCGATTGTTACTAACTCTCCAACTTTTATAAGTAATGTAATTGATCCAAGAGCTCTCACTCCCTTTTGGTCAAATCCTCTTAGCATCATTTTTTCAGTCGTAAGCTTCTGAGCTTCAATGTCTAAATAGGCCAATGTCCGTAGGCTCATCAAGTTGAGGGATGCTCCAAGATCTACCAAAACTTAAGACAACACAAATTTGCTAATGTTAACGGAGATATAGAGTGGATGATTATGGTCGGCGGTACCGAGCAGCAAGTCTTCTTCTGTAAAGGTTACCCCCAACTGTTCTTTCAATGGGCAAACTTCATCCTAGGATGTGCTGGCCAACTGGGCTAAGCAAATCTCTGGGTCAAGCAAAGCTGTAACCAGAGACTCTCTCATCTCCTTTGACAGGAATAGAGCGTCATAGATGCTTAATTTGGCTGGCAACTTCCTTAGATGAGCTAACACGTTGTACTCCACTTTGTATGATCCTCCAATTTTCTCTTGATTATGTGGTTCTTCCATTCATGGAGGTGGAGTTAGCTCCTCTCGAGTTACTATTTGCTTTCCTTTATCTATCGGAGCTATTCTCGAGGATAATATTTTCTTGCTCCTTAAGCTCACTTATGTAATTTCTTCTTCTTGAGATGTCATTGTCAAGTCTTCCAGTGTTTCTTCCTTATTGGAAAGATCTAAGTTGATAGAAAGTGATGCACCGTGGCACTCGAGGATTGGTTCCTCACTCCCAGTGCTGCCGTATTTAGCATTGTCGATGTCTCCTTCAGTCTTATTAACGAGTTCATCCGACTCAAGTATGATTTCAGGATCGGTTTGGGAATTTAGATTGAGGTTAGATTGGTCATAATCGATTACGTTATCACTAGAAATAGTTAAAACGTAGCCGAAATCATAATCATTATATTCATAAGACCCCGGAGGGGCAAAAAGATAATCATACAAAGTCAGAGGTTTGAGGATTTTCTTCCTCGAATCTAAGACAACTAATCTAGCAGAGGCAACCCCTATCCTACCCCCCGTATTATCAGTCTTCGTGGTGGTATTGTTCTTCTTCTTCTTTGACGGTGACGAATCTTCTGGCGGAAAGCAAACCCTCATTTGTGAAGAAGTAAAGAAGGAATATATTTAGAATGCAAAGATAACAACTTCATGATCTCCTCCTCTTCTTTCTCTATATGTTGCATTTTGAAGTAGAAACAGTCGTTCTTATCTATTTGATACATTAATTTATGGTGAAATTAATGAGGGAGAGATGGAGGCCTATTTCTTCCCTTAAATTTTTCATCTCTGTACATGACTAACAAATTATTATTTGATACATTTTCAATTATAAATACTTTAATTATTATCGTTTAAATATTTAAATTAATCTATGTCTCCATCATAAGATTTATGCATCTAGTCTTCTCATTATTTTTTGGGACCCAAATTATTGGATGAAATCAAAATTTAAGAATTAAATAAAAAAATTTTTTTTTTGTGACCAGTATTTAAGTTTAAATTTTCCATTATCAAAAAATTTATATAACTATTACCTTAATGATTATTAAATAAAAATAATAATATTACATTATTAGTATATTTTAATTTTGGTGGAATAAATTTTTTGTGCATTTACATACATACTACACCATTCTTATGTTTTTTACACATTAAACTTTCATACTTAGATACATTGCATTTAAATATTTAACACATAAAGAATATAATTATTATCAACTTTTTAAAAATAAATAATATTCTTTTTCATATGTATATTTATGGCACCAAAATGTTATAAACCTAAATATCAAATTTAAGGTGTAGATATGAGAATATATTGAAAGTGTGATATGTATGTAAATCTTCTAAAATTTTTAACATACTACATGTGTACTTAAATTTATTTTATTAAAAATAATTTTCAAAACTCTTATTATGTTTATAAGTAAAAGATTTATATCAGGACTTTGCTTAAGGAAAGGAGAAGTGGAATTCAAAATCATTAAAGGTCTATCCAGATATAGTAATCATTGTCTGAAAAAGAAAAAGAAAAAGAGAAAGAAAAAAAAAGAAAAGAAAAAAAAAAATATAAGGGAGGAGAGGCTTGATGATTAGTGCGTAATTAAAAATTGATTCCACATTTAATCTTTTTAAAGTATAAAACTTGAGAAACTCTTAAGCTTACAGATATTATATAGTAAGTAAAATTATTTTTAATAAAATTTTTTTACTGGAGATAATAAAAAGACTAAATTCTAAATATGAAAAATCTACAATATTTCTGAAATAGATAGAAACACATATTTTCATATTTTTTAACATTAAAAATTTCTAAACTTTAAGTTTGTCTCATTTACTAAATATTTTTTTTCTAAATTAGACTACTATATTGCTGGCATTAATTTTTTATGTCACGTGTGTAGGGTGTCCACATGCATGACTCTGGATAGTTTACGGTATGTCCGTAATATCCGACATTTCAGACACTGACCCAAGACTTTTTTGGCACGTGTTGAAGGGCACGTAGCCAATGTTAATCTGTTAGGGTATGGCTCTCGCCTAGGTTAAGGCTGGTCAACATTTCACGCATCAAATAACTCTGATCGAATCAACAAATATCATTTGTCGCGCCTCGTGCAAAATTAGCTTGAAATGACCCGATCGTCAGTGAAGTTATCCAGATGACCATAACCGACGAAACAAACCACACGAGTGTGTCCGCAACGTCGCTTTTACCTACGGAGGATGTCCATTTCACTACGGCAGGCGGGGTGAAAATGTGCAAATTATCATTTTGGCACGATAGTCGAAAAAGTGGTATGGATGACCCGAGACGACGAAACGAACTACGTCAAATGTCAATTTTAGCCAGAAAGGAAATCCACTTCACTGCGAGGAGGTGTACAAGCTAAAAATACGCTAAAAACGAAGGGAGTCGTCGTCAGACCTTTCTCACTCGCCGGAGCTCTCTCCAAGCACTGATCGCGAGCCTTGGCCGACCTTCTCTCCTGCTTCCTCTCTTGCCGGCGGCGTCTTGCCGAGCTCCACCTCCACATCAGAGATCTCACCCATGAGATCCTCCTCACGCGGCCGCTAGCCCTCCTTATCCCTTTCTTGGCCAGCCGCACGCCTCGGCCTTACCTCCGTTGGATAACTCCAACGATGCTTTTTTTGGCCGTCGGAGCTGTCGACCTCGTCGAGGTCTCCTTCGCTGTCGAATTCCGCCATCTGCAGCCCACCCCTGCCACTATTGGGAGATCTTCTTCCTTTTCGTAGGTCACTTTCTGTCCTCTCTTTCTCAATGGCGACACCTACCCGGCCTACCTCCTCGTCGGTGTTGATTTAGTGCTGATGTTGCCCCGTTCCATCACGCAACATTGGATTGTGTATCTTTCTCCTTGTGTTTTTCATTCTGTTTTATGCTACTAGCGTGCCACCTCTGCCACTTTGTCATCTCGCACTCCCGGTGGTTGGATGTGTCACTGGAGTGCTTCATCATCGATGGACAGCGAGGATATCACTACTCAAGGAGGTGTGAACATCTTCGCCTTTGCGAATAAAGCCTCCTACTGAACTTTACCGGTGTTGAGCGACCCTTCTTACAAAGGTACATTTTGGTTAAATTTCCATATTCCAAAATTAGTTATTTTTCCTGTGCTTTGCATACCTCACTCACTGACTCTTGCCCTCTTTGGGTCTTTTTGCTGTCCTGTGTAAATTTTGCAAGGCACACTGGAGCAGGGATCGGACTCTGGTGAGCTTGGAGCAAGCAAAGAAAATGCGTCCACAATCGTCACGGTGGTGAGATTTTCTAACTTATAGCTTTCCCTAAGTTGTAGCAGTGTCTAGGCTGTGGGTTCGATCGCTGCTTGTGTCGGTGTTGGTTGGTGCGACGACGTGCCTTTGTGATGGATCGTTGGTTTTCATAAGGCTAGCCTTTAGGTTAGGACTTTCTGTGTGTGGCCAAACACCCCCCGTAGAGCCAAGTGCCTTCCCTTTATTTTGTGTAATAGCACAAGTCCCGATGTGTCGGAGTCCCTCACTCCCCTTGCTTTGGGTTCCCCAGCTTTACTTGGAGAAGTTGGGAGATCGGACTTAGCAAAGTGAGAGTAGCTTTGTAGCTAGCTCGTTTTGCAAAGTTTGGAGGAGTTCACAAAAAAGAAAACCTTTGTAGTTATCCTATTTTGCAACGTCGTGGAGAGTTTCCCCCTTGGAGATCTGGGGAGAAACTCTCCACTTTTCCTCACCAAAGCAAGAGGCAGTGATGCTGCACATTCAAGGGTCTAAAACTTAGGTCTTCCAGATGATATCGTTAGCACTAACCCGGTTTGCTACCTGCATGTTGGTTTGCTTCATATTATATTTTTGTTTTGTGCATGTTGCATTTCACTTTGCTTCAACCGGTCATCCCGGTCCGATGAGTATTTTACTTAGCTCTAATTGGCTGCCCTACCCGGTGAGCCTCTCATTTTTCTCGATTGGCCACCTCAGCTTAGCGAGCATTTTACTTCGCTCCGACCGACCACCCGGGCCCGATGAACGTTTCACTTTGGTTTGACCGGCCTCTCCGGCCCGGTAGACTGATCACTTTGGTTCGACAGGCCACTATGGTCAGGTTGATCGATCACTTGCATGTTTATTTGTTTTTGCATTATATCGTATGCTTGCCTGTTTGTGTGTTGCATCTGGTATGTGTTAGCTTGTATGATCTTTATCATTTTCTTGTGTTGCACTTCTTTGGGCCGCTTCCGCCACGACACACCTATCGCTTTTGATCACTGCCACCTCAGCACACCTTTCTTCATGCCGTAGCCTCTACAGCATGCCCACCTTTCGGGTTGCTACCATCACGTTACACTCATTTCCTTAGGCCACTGCCTCCACGACACACCCACCTCCAGAATGCTGCCTCCACGGAACCCCCATTTCTACGGGTCGCTGCCTCTACGGTATGCTCATCTTTTTCCTAGTCACTGTCTTACAGTATACTCATCACTTCTGTCACATGACTATTTGCGTTTGCATTTGCATGTTTGCATAGGTAGCGAGCCAGGCTCATTAGGAGAGTGACCCCGTGTCAGTTGCGATGCCTTAACGAGCATTGTTTGCTAGGTTGATCCCAGTGAGCAATGCGAGTTAAATTATCGGGATTGACACGAGTATGACCGTGCTAAAGATATAATAGATCTAACTTATGTCACCCCTCTTCTTGGCACCCTTTAGATTCTTTGGATCTTTAGGATGGGGGCCGGTATGGCGAACCTGTCAAATTCATACTATACCCAGTCCTACCCCGCACTTAGATACTATGTTGACACACTTTTAGTTAGATGGTGTGCTAGGCTAAGATTTAGGGTGCTAGGTAGTCTTTTTTATGCCCGACTATTTCTCTCCGTTGGATTAGTTACTCTAGCCAGTTATTTTTCTTTTGTATTATGCTTGTGATGTGACTGCATGCTACATATGTATGGTAGTGTGTTAGGGTGCTTTTCTGCAAGGAGCAATGCCTACTTTTTTTCTTTTTTTGCACACACACATAGGTACCGCTATGGGGGAGCATGTGATGATTTCTGACCCTTTTTCTTGCAGGTGCTATTTAGCTCCCCCATTTTTAAGGCATGGCTCATGATACGTTATTTGCATGTAAGCTTTCCCACTGACACTTGTTTTCATGCAGTATTGAGTCTTTTTTCTTTTTTCTATGTACTTTTAGAGTCTAGGAGAGTCCTATAGTAGAAATAAGATACGGGCACATGTTTCGAGATGTTTGGCGAGGGAACCACGTTGAGGGGACCAAGAGCAGATGCTCGTGCCTCGTATCTTAATTCTGCATTTTATATTGATGTATAGAATTAGGACCGAGCATGTATATGCGGAGTCCCGCCTCCTTTTTCTTTTCTAGGATATGTTCAGCAGCAACGACTTGTTTATTATTTTAATTTGACTTATTTTGTTTTTTGCATCATGTTGCATGTCTACACTTTCATGTATTTTCCTTATTTCTTTCTGTGGTTTATCTGGGATTTCATGATATAATCTAGGCTCATTAAGGACCCTAAAATTTTAATTTTCTACAAAATCCAAAATAAAATATTCAAGATAATTAAAATTTTGGAGTGCATATATTAATAGGGCCTCCACAATACTTAAGGACCGCACTAGATAACTGCATCATATTTTGCGTGGAGTCCCCGTGCTTCTCCAACCTGACTGGCCTAACATACCTTTATATAGGTGGTTGTCTAGTGCGCCTAGGGTGTTAGAAGGCTCCTCAACCCAGACGGGGTGTAAGTCCTTTCGTTTGGAGCATTTCCAGCTTTGTAGTTGAACCTCCACTTTCTTTTCTTTCTTGAGGCATCTTTACCACTTCGACAGGTTTAAGTCTCACCTCTTGGAGCTCCAGTTTTTAGTTATAGGATAGATTTTCCTTCCTTTGACCTTAGGACTACCGAGGTTCCAGTGGATGATGCAAATCACAGATTGCTGAACGGGAACCTCAGGACGTGTTGGGTCGACTACCTTTAAGACCAGATAGACTTAGGGTCCTAGTAGTTGTGTATGATGGGTCTGTGGTACCTTGACCCAGTTACCTCTACCCTTTTAGGATCACTCTTCCTCCCTTTTTATTGAGCCCTTTGAGCCCTGTCGCTCCTTAACTTCATTGATATCACCTTGATGGTCGGATGTCGATGAGCTGCAGCCCATTTGGGATACGACAATTTTTCCTCTGCCCTTTGGCCCGGATGTGCTTTGATATGTTGGGATATCTCCATCAAGATGATTTAGGTTATTTCATGGGCCTCGTGTGCCAATGAGCCGTTACCAATTTTGGGATCTGAGAGACTCACTTTCTCTCTAATTGTTTAGCGCGAGCTTTGAAGCATCGGGACTATTCCCACACGGAATAACCTTCCTTTGAGTACCTATTTCCCCAAGTTCACGATAATCTAAGTGAACTCCTTTTATCGAGAGTATTCTTGGGTACCCGCCAAGATGAAATTAACCAAGTGGGATACGTCCCCTTGGGAGTGCTCTTGACCCCAAAACAGACACCTACACGTAACTCTCTGGTTTTGGGTAGTTTACGTAGGAATTCTTTCACGGATATAGGTGCTTTCGCCCAATCTTGTTTGGGTTGACATTCTTAACCTATCCTTGCAAGGTTTACCGCACGTAGGCTCTCCACGTTTTGTGTTTTCTCTTATTTGTCGCTTTGTCATATGTCCCTTCTTATTCGGTTTCTCTCCTCTTCGAATCACTGATTTGACTCGGGAGGGAGATTTATTCGAATAGGAGAAGTATACGATGATCGACAGACTGAAGACTCCTTCTAAAATAAAAGAGAGAAAAATGAACAAAAACATATATTTATAAATCTAAATTTTAGTAACTCCTAAAGATACTCATATACATAATCATACTTATTTAGTTTTTAAAGATTGAAGTGTCACTTGAGAACAAGTAACATTTTAAGTTTGGGGGATTTTAATACACATAAAATATGTAGTGTTTTTAGACACATTTTTATACTTTTTTTTAAGATATTGCGCTTTAAAGGAAGATATTTGTGTGTTTTTGTTTCTGGTACAAGTAAAAATGTGAAAATGCTAAAAGGAGTGAAAAAGGACCAAATTTGGAGCAAAAATGTGAAAATGGTGCAAAAGAGTTTTGGCGCCTAAGTGACAGATCGGCCGCTTACGCGCCGGCGAAACAGAGAATGCTGCACCTAAGTGTCAGAGGTCTCGCGCTTAAGCGCCAAAGGCAGTTATTTGACGGTATAATTTATTTTGCTAAATTTTAAAGAGATATTTGAGTCACCTATTGGCTAAAGAGGATGGTTATGACCACTAAAAATGAAATATGATTAAAGGACTTGTGAAAGAAGGCATCCTTTAAAAAATACATCGAATTAGGACACATTTTGAAGAGTTACCAAGGCACCTCTTGGAGATTTATAAAAGAAGGAAGTTGAGACTTTTTGAAGTGTGCTTGAAAAGGGGGAGTTCTGTGAAATTCTTAAGATAGTTTGGAGAGATTTTTAGGCACTACAAATTTACTTTATCATTTTTGTTTTTAGTTTTCTTGTGAGAGTTAAGAGTGTTGTAAAAGAGAAGAGATTCAAAGGAACTTCAAGAGTTTGGTGGAGAATTTGAGATAATTTTTAATTTTTGTTTTTAAACTACTTTTGCTTTTAATCGAGACTTGTTGGTGGTTTGACAATGATATCTACTTTTAAACTAAAGTGTTGTTTTCTTTTCTCCATGGATTCTGAGTAGTTTTCTTTATCTTTCTCCTTAAAATGATAAGTAGTTAGAGTGTTGGATGGAAGTTGTGAAGAGTATTACTCTTTAATGTTAGAAGAAGTTGTGATAATTTAATTTCATGCACTTCATTTACTTCTTGATTTGACTTATCTAGATGTTAAAATTTGTTATGAGAACATGTAAGAACAAGGTTGGTATTGTCTTAGTCAACAATTGGAAAGAAACACATGAGGTTGTATGAATGAAAATGTAATTCATATGATTTAGAGCAAAAAAATAGGGAAATAATCTTTAAAGGGTGTAAAGATAAAAGACTTTAAAGTGATAGGTTAAACCTCCCAACTTAGTTTATTGTTTTAGGTTCTGATACAAGATGTTAGCCCCTAGGTGGAGGGAATCGAGGGAACTCTAGAGTGAGAGCTAGTATCTTTCCTGCCTAACCGATCTTCAGAGCTATTCAAACTTAAAATTAGCCAATGTTCTTTATAACATCTCTAGTAAGGGTAAAGAATAATATTTTTCATATTTAACACAACACAATTTGCATACTTTCACAACATAATTCATATACTTATTACTAACTCATGATAAGGAGAAAGATATTTTCATATTAAGCGTTTTTCTTTTACATAAACTCAAGTTATCTTTAGAAGTTATTACTGTTTTGTCAAAATCTCAAAACTACCATAAAGATTTGAATTTTAATTTCTATAAAAATATCTATAATTTAAGTAATTGTCTTTTTAAAATAAAAAGTTTGTTGATCAATAGTGCATATTGTAATTTTTTTCCCTGTGGGTTTGATATTCAGTTCTTAATAAAAAA
>NEWO01000290.1:680727-693694 GCA_003013225.1 Phalaenopsis aphrodite
TCGAGAACCTATAATCTACAAAAAAAAATTGATAGCAGCAATAAGGAAACCAAAAACAACAGCTTGAAACCAAGGAATCACTAACAAAACCCAGACAACAGCAAAATACATTTGTTCTAGTGAAACAAGACAACAGCTTGAAGGCCGGAGGAGAGAGCAACTTTAGGCAATTAAAATAAAGAGAATTGACAGAAGCGTAGAAACATCTCCAGGCATTGTTCCATTGTAACTGAGAACCTGTAATCTCCAAAAATTGACAGCAACAGTAAGGGAAACCAAGGAAGCAGGTTGAAGGCAGAAGGATAACCGAAGGAGCCTATAGAATGATACGATAACAAAGAAAACATGCATAATTCAATATCTAATATAGGGGGTATCAAGTTTATCCCCAAGCAGAAGTTTCTTTAAAGGCAGTGGGGGTTGCAAACCAACAGATACCCCAACATAGCCTCTCTTAGCCAACTAGTCAACCAGTGCATTACCTTCCCTGTGTATAAAAGTAGTCTGAATCTGGAGTTGATTAGAAGAGAGAAGTACCCAAATTTGATCGAAAAGGCAAACTAAATTCCACGAGAGGCTAGTGACCATTGTAAGCATGTTACTAATCATCATAGAATTTGTTTCAAAGATTTGCTTAAGAAATGCAAAGATCATCGCAATATGTAGAGTGATACACCAAAAATATATGCATTTTTAGACCCATATTTTATACTCATTTTTGGTGATATTGCACTTTAACGAAATGTATTTTTCATGTTTTATTGCAGATTGTTGATTTTTAAGACTTGAAGTAAAAATAATGGAATTTGGAGTTAAAATAGAATTTTTGAAGAATTGTTCAGCGCCAACGATGCCAGACTGGGCACCAACGACGCAGTTTGACAGAGAATATGGATTTAATTAACTGGCCACTGGCGCCGACGGTGCTAGTGTCAGTGCAAGCCTTGTTTCTAAGAGATTCAACTAATTTGGACGCTTTTTCAAGAGTTTTTGGATGCACATATTGGAAAATCGACCTTAGTCTCTATTTAGATCCGAAATTGATCAGAAAAGTACCTCCTCTTTGTGCTCTTCCTCTCTCGTTTCGCCCCTTCGACCTTCAACAAAATTCCACACCATTAGTCTATTATTTTCCTTATAGTTTTGAGTTTTTGTGGTGATTTTAAGTGTGAATTCTTCTCTAAAATTGTTGGAGAGGGAGAGAAGTGAGAGATTTCTTCTTCCTACATTTCCTAAGAGAGGCTACAAGGGATTTGCTTTCAGAAAGAGCAAATAAGTGTGATTTGTTTATTATTATTGTATGAACTTTCTTTTATATATAAAATTTGTGTTTTGTTGTATCTTTCTCATGAAGTATGAGTAGTTTCCTTTATCTTTCTCCCTACTCTGAGATGTGGTGAAATGATGTGGTAATTTGGATGTGCCAATATTAACATATAAAATAAATTGTGATGGCTTTTCAACTTCGTTCTTAATTTACTTTTCGATCTAACCAATTGAATTGTTAAAATATGTTGTGCAACATATGATCTAGGAAATGAAATATGAGTTCTACAATAGAGTGAGAATCACATTTAAGTCCATGAAGGAGTAATTCGTTCATGGAATTAACTACAAATAAATAGAAAAATATGCATTGTTGGGTGTAGAATTGAAGATTTTTAGGGCGACAGACTAGAATCTCCGATTCAATCTTAGTGTTTAAGAACTAAAGTGAGAGATAGCCTTCACGGGAAGGGAAGTGGGAGCATGACCAAAGTAAAATATGTTGAGATTTGCGTACCTCTTTTATACTGTTTTTAATGATATTGCACTTTAAAGAAAGATATTTTTTATGTTTTGTTGTAGGAATGATGAATTAAGGTCAATAGAGCAAAAAAATGCAAAAAGAAGCAAATTTGGAGCAAAAAGGACCAAAATGTGGAGAATTGCACTAAGGCGCCGACGACAAGATTTTCCCGAGGCTACAAGACAAAATCTCCAGAAGGCCACCGACGGTGCCATCAAGGCCGCCGACGTCGGGATTGACGGTTATGTGTACTTGTATAATGGATAAGGCCGAATTTTAGAGGGGTACATAAGCAACTTTTGGGAAAACTCATCCACATCTTTAAAGAGAAGGTTTTGGCCGAAAATAGAAGAGTCCTAGAGGTTAGATAAGTTCCATTAGTTTGTACAGAGCTTGCTAGAGCGTGTAATTGTGAGGAATTCTTCAAGAAATTGTAAGAGTGGAGGGAAAGTGAGAGATTTCTTCCTCCTTGCTACTTCGAAGAGGATATCTATGTGTTGTAAAGAAAGGAAGAGATTCAGAGGAACTTCAAGGAGTGTTCTTGGGGAGAAATTTAGAGATAAGTTATTTACTTGTTATAGTTTGTATGACTTTGATTTCATTTATGAATTCCAAGTTGTGTCCCCATGAGATCTGAGTAGTTTTCCCTATCTTTCTCCTTGTCTCGAGATTTGTGAAATGGTGATTTGAATTGGTGAAGCCATGAAAATATTTAAGAAATTGTGATGATCTTTTCACTTCAATCTTAATTTACTTTCAATCTAGTCAATTGATTTGTTAAAATATGTTGAGTTTTACAACTAAAGTGAAGATTACATCCAAGATTCAGGGAGGTCAAAGGCCTTGGAAGTTGGGTGCAAATAAATAGGGAAATATTACTATCGGGCGTAGAATTGAAAATTTTAGTTTGACAGACTAAAATCCCCAATTTGGTTCTATCGTTTGGGTGCTGATGTGTAGATGTTAGCCCTCAGGTGAGGGAAACGTGGGAGCTCTGAAGTGAGAGCCAGTATCCTCCCAGCCTAGCCGCAGAATCAGTAACCACGCATAGAATTAGTCAATGTTCTTTATGTCTGGACCAAAGGATAAAGAATAGGAATGCTCTTATTTGCCACAATATAAATTGAACTAATACATTTTATTCATTCACTATAATTTCTTGACAAGGAGAAGGATGCTTTCTTATATATTGAATATCACAAAATTAAACCTTATTTTCTACCTTTAGTTATTTATTAGTTATCCAAATTATTTACTTATTTCAATTGTCTATTAGTGACAGATAAACAAATTGAACGTCGTCGTTGTAGTTGAAGTATTACTTTTTATTGAGCCTTAATCCATAGTATTCTATTTCTCCCTGTGGGATCGATAACTAGGACTCCATTAGAGTCTTATATTGCTTGAGCGATACGTATACTTGCGTTGAGAAATTTGACTTTAACATTATTGAATATTATACCTATACATATTTATTAAATCAAACACATATATATAAAAATTCATAGTCAAGATATTTGACACCGTTGCTAGAATTTAAATCTTCTAGTAGCGTCATCAAATTCTTGTAATTGACGATTTACAAAAAAACAAGGTCGGTCAAAGCACTGAAGTGGGAGCCGATATCCTCCTAGCCTATCCACGGATTTAGGGACTAAACCAAGATTAGCCAATATTTTTTTTATAACACTGAATCAGGGTAGAGAATTAAAATTGCTCCTATTTGGCACAATACAAATTTAAACCAATTATTTCAACTCATTTCCACAAAAACTCATTGTAGTGGGAAAGATATATTTTCATATTAGAAAAATTCATCACATAAACATAGTTTAGTAGTTACTATTTTAAACTTTGCATTTAAATTTTGCCAACAGTTAATAATTTAGTTCAGATAGTGTCTTACACATTCCAGATTAGTGAGTAATTTTGTTTGATTTCTATACATTTCCTAGTTATTTTATCATTTCAAATTTAAACACTCATCGTGGAATCAATATTTGGGACTTAAATAAAAAGTCTTATATTACTTAATAACGATATGTATACTTGCGTAGAATCCCAACATTAAGTGTTTAATGTTATTATTCATAAAATACCAAATCAAGTTTTTGACATCGTTGTAAAATGAAGTAAACTTTATAAATTTTACACAATTATATTTCCGGGAACAACTTTTTGGCGTCGTTGTCGGGGAAGATAACGATAAATTAAATAGATTTGGTAAATTATGAAATTTAGAGATAAAATATAAAAAATCAAATATATATATATATATATATATATATATATATATATATATATATATATATATATATATATATATATATATATATAAATATTTTTAAGAAAATTTTCTTTGCTTATTATATTTATTTATGCGAAATATTGGATCTGAAGGTTTAGTACCTTACGATTCAGAATTAGAACGTACTATTAGAAAAATTCGAAAACAACAAAAAGAAATTAAAAATTTGAATGAAATAACGAATAAAACTTATATAATCAAATAAATGAAAATCGATAAAGACCTTTAAGAGATTATGCTAATCCGACAGCAGATGAACTTCACTTAACTATTCAAAATCCTGATGTTGCTGCTATTTCATTTGAGCTTAAATCTGCAATTATCTAAATGGTACAAAATAATATGTTTGGAGGAACACTTACTGAAGATCCTAATCTACATCTTGCTAGTTTTCTTGAAATATGTGCTACTTTTAAATATGATGTAGTGTCTAATGATGTTGTTTGGCTTAGATTTTTTCCTTTTTCATTAAGGGATAAGCTAAAGCTTAGTTAAATTCATTAGCACTTGGATCTATCAGAACTTGGGGAGAACTATCAAGAAAACTTTTAGCTAAATATTTTCCACCCTAAAAAACTGCTAAGCTTAGAAAAAATATTACATCTGTTTGTCGGTTTGAAGAGGAATCGATATATGAAGCCAGGGAAAGATTTCAGGATCTCCTTAGAAAATGTCCACACCATGCTTTACCAAATTGGTTAATAATTCAAACTTTTTATAATGGATTAGTAGGATCACTTAGATCTATTATAGATACTGTTGCAGGATGATCACTTATGTCAAAACCTTTTGATGAAGCATACTGATTAGTAGAAGAAATGACTACTAACAATTTTCAATGGCCTTATGAACAGGTAAATCCTAAGAGAGTAGCTAGTATTCATGACTCTTACACAATGTCTATTTTAGCATCTCAAATTATTGTTATATCGAAAAAGATTGATCAAATTGGAGTGAACTATTCTCAAATACCACCAGTATTAGAAGAAAATTCACCAGGATAGATAATTGATACTCAATCATCTTATGAAACTTTGAATGTTATTATTAATCGTAATAAAAATACTTATTCTAATTATTACAACCCTGGATGGAAAAATCACCCTAATTTTAGTTGGAATAATTATAACAATTCAATGAACCCCTCAAGAAATTTAAACAACCTAGGAAATCATAATTATCGATTATATTATCCTCCTGGATTTAACTCTAACCCTAACTCATATGTTAAGGAAAAGAAGTTAACGATGGAAGAAGTGATGTTGAATATGGGAAATCAAATATAAAATCAAGGGGCTGCTATTATAAATATTAAAAATCATTTTGGACATATTGCCATTGCACTTAGTAACAGACCTTCCGGAAATCTTCCAAGTTTTGTGGAAGTTAATCCAAAAGTACAAAATAAGGAGGAAATTAAAGCTATTTAATTACGAAGTGGAAAAGAATTTAAAACAAGAATCTACAGAGAAACTGATGTTGATGAGGAGAAGGAAGAGATTGAAATTGACCATAATGAAAATGAATCAAAACAAGTTCCTTTATAAAAACCACTACATATGTTTCCTCAACGATTGAAACAGAAGAGTAAAGACAAACAATTTACAAAGTTTTTGGAAATCCTTAAGAAGTTAATGATAAACATTCCTTTCATTGAGGCTTTGGAACAAATACCAAGTTATGTGAAATTTATGAAAGATATTCTAAACAAATAAAGGAAGTTTGCAGATCATGAGATTGTTGCACTCAGTGAAGAGTGTAGCGCTATTATTCAGAAAAAACTTCCTAAAAAGTGAAAAGATCCTGGTAGTGTTACTATACCTTGTGCAATTGGTGAAAAGTTTATAGAAAATCCTTTTGTGATTTAGAAGCAAGTATCAATCTTATGCCTCTATCAATTTTTAAACGTTTAGATTTAGAATAGATTTCCCCTACTACTGTAACTCTTTAATTAGCTGATCGATTAATTACATATCCTAAAGGAGTACAGAAGATGTATTAGTAAAAGTGGATAAATTTATTTTTCATGTAGACTTTATTGTATTAGATATGCAAAAAGAAAAAGAGATTCCTATTATTTTAGGGAGACCATTTCTTGCAACATGGAGAGTTGTGATAGACGTGCAAAAAGAAGAATTAATAATGTGAGTTAATGATCAAGAAGTAATATTGAATATTACAAAAACTATGAAATATCCTACAATAGAAAAAGATAATGAATGTTTTAGGATGGAAGTTACAAATTATCTAAGTAATGAGCAATTTAAGAGTGTTTTAAGAAAAAATAGGGCAAGAAGAATTTAGTGAGAATGAGAATGAAATAAAAGAAGAAAATTTAGATTATATTCATAACAAATTTGAAACTTTAGATTTGTTTGAAAATGATAATAAAAATATTATTCCTTCAAATATTAAACCACCTGAACTTGAATTGAAAGTATTGCCTGCCCATTTAAAATATGTGTTTCTAGGAGATTTATCTAGATTATCTGTTATTGTATCTTTTGAGTTAACTAAAATTCAAGAACAAAAATTAATAAATATGTTAAAAAGATATAAAAAAAACTTTTGGATGGACTTTAGCAGATATTAAAGGAATTAGCCCTTCAATTTGTATGCAGAGATTTCTATTGGATGATCAATATGAACTTAAAGCTGATCCTCAGAGGAGATTAAACCCAATAATGAAAGAAGCTGTTAAAAAAGAATTCTTAAAATGGTTAGATGCTATAATTATATATCCAATTTCAGACTATGCTTGGGTGAGTCCAATTCACTGTGTTCCAAGGAAAAGAGGAGTGACAGTTGAAGTAAATGAGAAGAATGAATTAATTCCAATAAGATAAGTTACTGGTTAGCGAATTTGTATAGACTATAGAAAATTAAACATGGCCACCAGGAAAGATCCATTTTCTTTACCCTTTCTAGACCAAATGTTGGATAGATTGGATGGAAAAGAATATTACTATTTTTTAGATGGATATACCAGGTGTCATCAAATTCAAATTGCTCCTGAGATTCAAGAGAAAACAACATTTACAAGCTCTTATAGAACATTTTCTTTTCACAGAATGTCATTTGCACTATGCAATGCACTTGTGACATTTCAAAGATGTATGATGTTAATTTTTAATAATTTGATTGAACATGGAATGGAAGTATTTATGGATGATTTCGCTATATTTGGGAGTTCATTTGAATTATTTTAAAATAATTTAGAAAAAGTTATGAAATTATGTGAAAAAATCAACCTAATGCTAAGTTGGAAAAAATGTCAATTTATGGTTGCAGGACGGATTGTACTTGGGCATAAAATTTTTGAAAAATGGCATGGAAGTAGATCCTGCAAAAATTCAAGTTATTGAAAAATTATCACCTCCTATTAGGTTAGAGGGGTAAGAAGTTTTCTAGGACATGCTGGTTTCTATAGGCGTTACATAAATTTTTTTTTCAAAAATAACTAAGTCATTATGCCAACTTCTAGAAAAAGATACAAAATTTAATTTTAATGAGGAATGCATAAAAGCATTTGAAATGTTGAAAGAAAAATTAATGACTGCACCTATAATAGTTCCACCTGATTGGAAAAACCATTTGAAGAATGTGTGATGCTAGTGATTATGCTATTGGAGCTATTTTAGGACAACGACACAACAAAGTTTTTAAAGTAATATATTATGCTAGTAAAACTCTAAATGATGCTCAAATTAATTACACTACTACTGAAAGAGAGTCATTAGCTATTGTCTATGTCTTTGATAAATTTAGACCTTGATTGAAAACAAATGTATAGTGCATACAGATCATTTTGCAAATGAAATTCTAGAAAATTTCCCTGATGGAAAATTACATAATATTATTGAAATGAATATAATACCGTGGTATGCTGATATGGTAAATTATATTATAAGTGATATTCTACCACCAGATATTAAGCATCAATAATTAAAAAAATTATATATGATTCAAAATTCTATTTTTGGGATGACCCATATTTATATAAACAATGTAAAGATCTAATTATTATAATGTGTGTGTCTTATGAAGAAAATTAACAAATAATTGAAAGATGTCATGATTCTGAATTTGGAGGACACCTTGGAACAAATAGAACTACATATAAAATTTTGCAAGCTGGATTTTATTAGCCAACTCTTTTTAGAGATGTTAGTGAATATATTAAAACATGTGATCGATGTCAGCGAGTAGGAAATATTTCTAAAAGAAATGAAATGTGTGTGTCTTTACATATTTATATAAACAATGTAAAGATCTAATTATTAGAATGTGTGTGTTTTATGAAGAAACTTAACAAATAATTAAAAGATGTCATGATTCTGAATTTGGAGGACATTTTGGAACAAATAGAACTACATAAAAAATTTTGCAAGCTGGATCTTATTAGCCAACTCTTTTTAGAGATGTTAATGAATATATTAAAACATGTGATCGATGTCAAAGAGTAGGAAATATTTCTAGATAAAATGAAATGCCTCTAAATTACACATTGGAAGTTGAAATTTTTGATGTGTGGGGATTAGATTTTATGGGACCATTTATGGCTTTATTTGTAAATTTATATAAATTACTTTCTATTAATTATATGTTCAAATCGATTGAAGCTATTGTTGTACCTAAATGTGATGCTCAAAGTGTTTCTAAATTTTTAAATAAAAATATTTTTATAAGATATGAAATGCCGAGAGTAATTATTACTGATGGAGGATCTCATTTTAGGAATAAGAGAATCGAGAAATTGATTAAAAAACATGATAACATGAATAGATTCTCTACTGCTTATCATCCTCAAACTAGCGGTGTAGCAGGGATATCAAATCAAGAAATAAAATAAATTTTAGAAAAAGCAGTAAATTCCTATAAATTGAATTGTTCTACTAGATTGGATACTACATTATGGGCATACAAAACTGCTCATAAGAATCCTATAGAAATGTTCTCATATAGACTTATTTTTTGAAAAGCATACCACTTACCAGTAGAGTTGGAGCATAAAGCATTCTGGACTATTAAGGAATTTAATTTTAATCTAAAAGATGCTAGTGAGAAAAGATTATTGCAACTCAATGAAATTGAGGAGATTAGATGAAGCATATGATAATGCAAAAACCTATAAAGAGAAAATGAAAATATGGCATGATCGGAAGATTATTAAAAAGAAGTTTGAACCTGGACAAGAAATTTTATTATATAATACAAAATTGAGATTATTATCAGGAAAACTGAAATCCAGCTAGTTATGACCATTTAAAGTTATTAAAGTATATAATTATGGAACTGTCATTATTATAGATTCCAAACCTGGAAAGATATTAAAGTTAATGGGCATCGATTGAAACATTATTATGAAGGGCACATACCATAATTTAAATAAATTTTGATGTTAAGTCATCCTGATTAAACAATGGTGCGTCTGACTAAAGACGTTAAACCAAGCACTTTGTGGGAGACAATCTATATATAAAACTATATATATCTATATATTAATATTTTATTTAATAAGTGCTTTTTAGGAAATAATAATATTTATGATTCCTAACTATTTTATATATCATAAATTAAAACAAATATTGGTATTGGAGGAAAAATGGACATGATTTTTGTCTCTGACACCAAAATGGGTGTCGACGACACCCTTAACGCCGACGACGTCCCAAGTAGTTTCACGTGTTCAACACAAATGTGGCGGAATTTGGCAGGATTGAGCTCCTATATAACCACAGAGAGGTGTTTTTAATGGCCCAAAAATTGCCTTGGATGAGCATAAACTTCCAAATTTTGAATTCCATGGCTTCCAATTTCAGAAATACTTCAAGGTATGGACTTTTCAATAGAAGAAAGTTTATCAATTTTGACATGCAGAGATTATACGACAAAGCCATCATGAAGAAGAGACTTATCAAGGAGAGAGGCTTTGTCAATCAAGAATTGTGTAATCCAAGTTCACAGATTGAGAAAATAATTCTACAGAGACGTTGGGAAGTTTTATGTTACACTACCTCTGCAGTTGTTGTACTGGTAGTAAAGGAATTCTATGCTAACTTACATGGAATTATCCAAGGAGTTGTTTTTGTTTGAGGTAAGGTTGTATCATTTACTCTTGCTTGAATTAATGATTTGTATATGATAGAAAACATTCCAATATGTCATTATACAAATTTTATCCCAACGAGAGATATGATGCAAGATGTTTGTTAGTTTCATGACATATGAAAATGATAATTGGGAAATCAGAGATGAGGGATAGATTAGTTTTTCTGCTTCACTGCTTAATCTAATATCAAAACAATGACATTTTTTCATATTTGCAAAATTACTCCCTACCATGAAGATTAGTAGAGAAAGTGTCAGTTTAAACTGTTCTATTGAAATGGAAAGGCCCGTTGATGTGGGATAAATTATATTCAAATTTTTAATGGGTAGTATTATGAACGGGTCAATATATGGACTGGGGCGTCCTTCCCCAATTTTCTTACTTTGCAGTCAATTTTAATTGCCATATGAAAGTTGGGAGAAAGTATTATTACCCTGGGAGCCCATGATTCCTATTGATGAAAATTATATTGGGAATGCGAATGAAGCATTAGATGTTATCTTGGATCATTCATCACATGCTTCAACACCATTATTGCCACAAATAAAAAGAATTTCAATAGCTTTGGAGAAGAAAATGAAGAAAATAGAAAGAGAACTTTAGAGTATTATGAATGCAATTGAAAATCTTAACTACCTTTTTGATCACCTAGATTGGAGGATGAAAGAGAACTTTGATCATACTGGAACTGTTGAAGCAGGATTGGTGTAGATGTTCAAAAAAAAATGGATGAATCTATGAAAATTTGACTGATCAATTCCTGTACCGATCCTTCTACAATTTGTATGTCCATTACCAGTCTATGGGAGATATTAGAGGAGGAGAAAGTACTGAAGATGAAGAAGAAGAACTGAAGAAGTTGGACTCTCTACTATTTTAAAGTAATTATGTTTTTGATGTGATTGTGTGGATTTAATTTACTTTACTTTACTTTAGTTTGCTTTAGAAGTCTATTAACTTTTATTGTGTGTATAGTTTTGTGTTAGCGTTCCAGTGTTGTAGCTTGATTTTGACGCTGAATAATAATTTTGTTTGCTTTATGTATGTGAAAGTGTGATTAAAAAAAATATATTTTTAAAAAGTGTGTTTTTATATATAAAAGTTAGTTTGGTGTTGTTTGTAAAAATATTTGTTTGTGAATTATTTTAAGATGAAAATTAATATTCAAATACGAAATAGACTTTGGAGTGAATTGAAAGAAAGTTAAAAGTTGTGAAAATCAAATAAGTGAATTTTTGGTCACTGGCGCCAACAGCGCCCTCGACCCAAAAACCACCCAAACACCATAAAAAATCACAATTTGCACAGTAAAACTCCATTTTTACCCTTTTAGTCTTGTTCAACCTCCTGTTTTTGCACCTACACTTTGAACTCAAAATTTTTTAATTTCAGAGAGGATTTATCTTACATTGCTGAGATCTGAAATTTTTAAAATTTTTTGAAGATTTTGAGAAAATCCTTTAGTGAAGAACTCTTAGTTAATAGATTTAGGTTTAAAACGTTCTACATTGTGATTTTCAGAATTTTTGGGAATTTATTTGGATTTTATCAAATTTTCATAGATTACCATGGCTTCGAGAATGAGCAAGGGAAAGAAAAAAGAGGATTTTGATGATCAAAATTTTGTCAATTACAAGGCTAACATTTGTTTCAATTGTCTACTTACAACTAAAAAATTGATTTCGGATTGAGGATTTAAAAATTTGGGAGAACATGTTGAAAGATTAATCAATGCTCGATAGTGGGAAAATATTTGTTAATCTACTGCCGAGGCTATTATTGGTGTGGTGATGGAGTTCTATGCAAATTTTAAGGAGACTTCTTAAGACTATGTGTTGTTGTAAGTAAGATTAATGAATTTTATCAGTTAAAAGAAGTGTATAGCTAGTAGCACAATTCGTTTTAGCTTTGAATGAGGCCTTAGATTAGGTTATTTCTTTTCTTACTGATAGAAGAGGAGCTTGGAAGGTGAAGAATGGTGTTAAGCTAAACTTTTCTCTTTCTATGTTAAATGTAGTATCTAAGGCCTGACACTATTTTATTTCTGGGAGAATGATACCAACAAATCATCATAATAAGGTTATAAAAGATAGAACCATCTTGAACTTCTGTATCCAACATATGAGAAGTATAGATGTAGGCTCTATTATTTATAGAAACACTCGTTCTATTACTTTGAGAGAGACCACTTGTAGTTTAGCACACCCTGCCATGATCTTCACACTATCTGAACAGGCAGGAGTTGATTTTAGAATGGATGAAGAAAGTATTGAACCTCTAGAATCTATTAGGCCTGTCAATATTGGATGGAGATATAAAAATAGAACCAGGGATATTCCTTCAACTTCATGTACCACTACTTCTAGTACTCCTACTCTACAAGAACTTATGGAGCAGATGATGATCCAACAGGGAGATATCTTGAAAATAGGAAGTAGAATATAAAATATGGAGGCCAAAAATGCACACAATGATGATTTACAAGACAAAAGTTTGAATATGTTACCGCTTATGATGATACGATGGTCAGATACATGAGTGGTGATCACTCAGTTCAGTTTCCTAGTCACCCTATTTTTACCCCATATCGGGAGACAAATTTGGATGTGGAAGAAGAAGAAGAAGATGATGATTGGTGAGGTTTTAGTTAGATTTTTTTTAGTTTATTACTTTATTGTTGAGACTGTTTGTTTGTAGATTGTGACACTTTATTTTAATTATTATGTTGTGTTGTGAACAATAGATTTCTGAAACTATT
>NEWO01000290.1:694119-706102 GCA_003013225.1 Phalaenopsis aphrodite
GACAAGTTTCATTATTTAATATAAATAATTAAATAGGGTTTATATTAAGCTGGGTTTGGACATGCTTCCTATAAGGGCAAGCCTCTATAGTTAATTACATCTTAAATGACCAAAGTCACCTAAGAAGTCTCTCGATAAAAATAAGAAAATATTATCTTCAAGGAGTTTCAAAGGGTAGGACTTTTCAATAAGATCGGACTTAGAAGTGAGAAAGGGGATTGGTTCAAATTTGGAACACTTTGTTGTAGAGACCAAAGGAGGAAGAACTAGGGGATGTCATGGATCCAGAAAAGAACCCTGGTGACTTCCCAAGCTATCCTAATGTTTGGCTTCAGTTCGAGGAGAAATATTTAGATGTTTCATCCTCCCAATTTTATTTGTTGGGGCTAACATTCGTGTGAAACTATCACACAAATAGCCTAAAAGATGTGAGGGTTTAGGTCGTGAAAAACGACAACCTCATAATCTTAAGACGAGTTAGGGTTTATATTCTATAGCAGGGCTATACAAAAGCCTAAAGATAAGGTGAGGATTTATGTTGCATAATCAAGCAACCTCGAAGTCCTATGACTTTATTGTTTAAATCTAAGGAAGGAAGATTGGTTTGGTTGGGGAAAATAGGTTTTGCTATTGAAGATGGTCGTGCTGCCCTCCATGCTAGCTCGAAGCTCCTTATCGAGATGAGTTGGAGTTTTCAAGTGTGGAAAGTTATAATGTCAAATCAGATGGTATTATAGTTGAAGTTCTTTAAATTTTATGGGGGCATATTAAAGTTTATTAAAGCGACGCCGGTTAGGATCCTACGGTTCCCTCATTCCGGCACCACTATTTTCTATTCGATTCACTTAGTCCAAATGAACTTACTAAACTCAACTTATTGAGTTCCATAATTTCATTTAGACCATGGGAAGCCTCATTAGCAACCGTAGGTTACCTCCTCTGAGGGATTCCCGATCATCCAATAGAGATGTATTAATTTAGTTGAAATTGTAGTTTTGTGTGATGTTTGTGATTAACTTTTGAGTTGTTTTATATTTGAAATGTTGTGAAGGTGAATTTTATCTTTGTTATTTTAATTTTTGTTTTGATTATGGTTTTGATTTTGTGGCTATCCTGATAGTTTTAGTTTTTATGCAGGGTGACATCATTGTTTAGCATGCAAGTTGCAGGTATAAAAGCACGGTATGAAAGTACAAGAAAAACAATGCTGAAAACTGTAAAAGCGTACCTGACGAGTCTTCTCGTTCCGCCACCTAAAACTCAAAAGACATGTTAAGGCAGTTTATATGAGACAGGGAAGTAAAATTTTGGTAGTTTTCCTAACCCTATGTCATGTCTTGGTGGGTCCTTAGGAGTTTAATTAAGGATGATTTTGTCAAGCAAAACATATTAAGTTTGGTAGATCTTCAAGATATCCAACAGATCTAGAGAAAGAAGCAGGTTCGTGCTACTCTCTCGCTACTTGGTGGAAAATCTCGAGTTCTTTTAAACTTATTATGTTGCTTAATAAGTCATCCTGTAAATATCCTTAATGCTCAGTGAGCACTGATGTCTCAATTATCTCTAAGAATAGGGTAATTATCACTTGTGATTCAATTTAAGAATTATGTGGGTGAAGACCCTTAATGATGCAAGTTAGTGTTGTTGGAACACTTAGCCAAATTCTAATTGGACTTGTAGTGTTTGAAAGATGTTTTAATTTTCAATGATATTTAATTTTCTAATCCTCAATTAAATGAAACTTGATTTAGCCTAAGTCACTACTAAGCTCTTAAGACCTAGGTGAGTGTCTTAATTAGTTTTGAAAAGGTTAGGCCTTAAGTGATCATGATTCATGATTTAAATTTTATTTGAAAATCAAATAGGGTATTAAATTGATTAATTATTGACTTCAAAAGACATACCCCTAAGTTTTAGGTTCATTTTATTTTAATAAACTTCCAAATTTTAACAATTTAGAATTTTATTAACCTATCTTTTTCAATTAAGAAAGTGAGGTTGGTTTCTACCAATTAACCCCTTGAGTTTCAAACATCAAATAAATTGATTAAGATCAGAGGCTAGCCATTTTCCCTCTTTAAATTAAGCCTAAATGTTAATTAAGGCTAAATTTCCAAAATTACATATTTGCCCCTAAGGCTCTAACACTTCATAATTTGTCAAATTCAATTCAAATGACTTTAAAATTTTTATCTTACCTCATTCATGGGTCAATTAGGACATCAGAGGAGAAAATGTGATTTTTCAAAATTTAATTTAATTTATATAATTATTTTCATGCAAAAATAGGATTTTTCAAATAAAATTTCCTAACTTGACCAAGGTAAATCCTAATCCCTTCAAATTTTTCCTAGAGATAAACTTAGACTGGAGAAGCGTTTGGACCAAATTTCATGTTTTTTTGAATTTTATTTAAATTTTAAGAATTATTTTAAGTTTTGGGGTATTTATTAAATATATAATATTTAAATGGGGAACATTATGTTTTATATTTTTGAAAAGCCTCTCTGAGGTCAGAGAACTCACATAAGAAGAATTTTTTTAAAATTTTATTTGATTTATTAGAATTATTTTAGCGAAAACTCATTTTTGGCCTTTAAAATAAATCATTTTTAAGCTTTAAAATTCAATATCTTTATTTAGAAAACCAGAAAAAATATTTTAATAGTGCCTAAGTGATTAGGAAGCAATTTAGAACATTTCCATGAGTTTTATTATTTTTTTATTTTTAGGGATTTTTAATTATTTAAATATTAAAAATAGGTTAAAATGAAGTTTTTATTTTAAATATCATTTTATTTTTATAAAATGCCCCTGATCACACAGAACTCAAAAATAAGTTTTTATAAATTTTTTAGTTATATTTTGATATTTTAAAAAATCATTTAAATGCAAAAAATGATGTTTATCTTTAAAAATCCATTTAAGTTATTAAATGTACTCAAAATATTTTTAAAATTTTTATGGTGAGTTCTCTGGATCATAAATAACAGTAGAGATCAAAAATTAAGTCATTTAAATATTTATGTCTTTCAAAATTAATTATCTTATTGATTTTGCGTTCATGAAAATCAAGTACATTTTAAATGACTTGACCCATGAAACTATTTCTAAAAGGTTCCCTGGTCATCATAAACCTTGCAAAATTTTTTTGGAATTTTCTAATCAACATGCTAATTTTCATGATTATTTTAAGGATATAATGTGCATGAACTTGAAAAATATGGATCTCTCTCTAGGAACCTCCTCTAACCTTAGAAAAATCAGAAAATATTTCTCTTAATAGAGACTCCAACATGCCAAAAATTCAAACTAT
The DNA here is from genome assembly GCA_003013225.1 of Phalaenopsis aphrodite. Taxonomy (NCBI): domain Eukaryota; kingdom Viridiplantae; phylum Streptophyta; class Magnoliopsida; order Asparagales; family Orchidaceae; genus Phalaenopsis; species Phalaenopsis aphrodite. Next base: position 697,436 of record NEWO01000290.1, read on the forward strand.
GGTGATTAGCTTAATGCATGGAGAATCAAAACATTCAAACTAGTGTTTAATTATTTAAAAATAAAATATGCATCACATGGACCTAAAATTATTTTCACATTGTTCTCCTCTGTTCACCGAGTAAGTGGGTATTTTAATTTTATTTTTATGATTTTTTTATACAAAGTTATGAATTTTTGAAGTTAAGGGAGTTTAAATAAAAAAAGCCCTATTTTTCTACTTATCCACGCGGCGCCTCGTCAACCTGAGGCGGCTCTGAAACTCCACGCGGCGTGCTCTTATTTGACACCGCCGTCCACGACAGTAGCCACACGTTCGGCTATTTATGTAAGGAAGAGCTGTCCGGCTTCATCTTGGCCGTCCATTCGATACACGCTTGACCAAGTGGCTCCCCGTCATCGTCCCCGATAGAGTGATCCCGTGACCGTCCACACTAAAACCCTAAGATCTTAGCCTAGACTCAACCAAATCACTTCGGGTTTAATCATATGGACTCGTCTAAGTGAGACGAACACATCCATACAACAATCATGCAATTAAATTAAGCCTAATCAAATGGAGAATCAAAATTGGCTTGAGAGGGAGAGAAGTTTTATACCTTTACTCTGAGAAGTGAAGCTTCAATCAAAGGGTCTTGGCACGTGCGTTAGGGTCCCAAGAGGCTAGGGATTAAACCTCTTACGGTGGTGTGAGGCCTAAATAGGAATTCGATCACGACCAGATTTGGGTGTTGGTCTAAAGCTATGATTGAAACTTTATGGAAGGGGGATTTTATGGGGTTTTGGCTTCTTTCACTATTGTGAAGGTGTGGGTAGAGTTAATTTGAGTTTGTTGGAGTGTGGAGGTGTAATGATATTTGTCCTGGTTTCCGGCAAGGTTTCGAGCTCAAAATTGAACTCTAGCAGTGGAAATTGGTGAGGGAAAGTAGTTGGGATGCACTGACGGGATCTTAGGGAAGCTCTGTGGTCAGTTCGGGGAGGTCTCTCTAAAAAATTTTCAGCACCCCTTGCCATGGCCGTGGGAGGTGCTTTTCATAAAAATGGCAAAGGAGTGACTGTCATGGCCAATTAGAGGCTGTAATGTGGTGCTTAGGTGGAGGGCAGAGGAGCTCTACAATTCAATTTGGCTGAGCTGGCCTCTAGGTTTGATTTGGGTGAAGCTCCATAGGGGTGGCTCTCGATTTGGCCATTTTCCAGCCACTATGTTGGTTGTCCAGCCAAGGGGAGGTGGCTAGGTGCTTAGGGCACCTAGAGGAATCCATCACAACAATTTAATGCAAATGTGTTTTGATTTGGCAAAGATATCTTAAGCATGTGTATTTTTGGGAATAGGATCCTTTAATTTGGGGGAACTTTGGTCGATGGCTTAGTTTAGGTGGTTATATGGGTTTTGACTCAGTCTTAGGGGTTAACTAATGGCTGAGGTGGAGTTAATTTGATTGCTTTAGCGTGGTTGGGCCATATTTAGTGCATGGGTTCAATGTGGGTTCAAGTGATCAAAGTTTAGGTTTGGGCTAGGTTAGCTATGTAAAATGACCCTAATAAATGTTTTATTTTGTGTGGATGATAATAATGAACAACTTTTGTGAAGGATTGAAGTGCTTTTGTGCTCAATTGAAGGGTCAACTTGAGGGAATCTTGAATTTTAATCAAGTTGGTCATGTTGGGCTAGACTTGGGTCTATGTTGAGCTAGCCTTGGGCTAACTCCAAATTGATTATTTTACTTGGTCAACAAAGTTCCCATGAAAAGTTCTAAACATGAATTGGATGCCAATTTTGGGGTTAAGGCAACCAATTGGGTGAAATTTGGGGACTTAGCCAATTTGGGGCTAAATTTGGGAATTTTGGATTTAGGACAAAATTAAATGGATTTGAGGCTTCACCAAGGCCAATTGATGGTTGATTTTAATGTATATGAATTCTATAAAGATTTTGAAACATTGGTTGGGGTCAATTGACTAGGCTATGGGTTCAATTTAGTGGGATTAGGTCATGTGACCAAAATTAGGGGTTTAACCTATACAAAAAATTGGGCTCAAATCATGGGTCAATTAAGCTTGGATTTTGTCTAGTTTGGCCATATAAAAAGTGAATTTGAGTTTAGGATTGAAATTGGGGTAAATTGAGATTAAATTGATGGACATTTGAGTTGAATTTAGGGAAATTTTGGCCTTTAAAGGGCAATTTGGGGGTTTTGATCAAAGATGGTCAAATTGGCCAAATTGGGTCATGTGATACTTGAGGAAAATGAAATTGGGAATATTTGGGAGGTTTTGAAAATTTTTGGGATTTTTGGAATTTTTTGGAATTTTTTGGCCCAAGAGTGGTATTTTGGTAATTTGGGCAATTCGGGGATTTTTGGTAATTTGGGTGTTTTAAATGTGTTTGAAATGATTTTTGAACAAGTTTGGGTATTTTGGCTAGATTTAGAATATTTTTGCCAAATTTGGGGACCCAAGGGTATCTCGGTAGTTTGGGGAATTTGGGGGCAATAGGGTAGGTTGGGCATCTTAGTAGAGTTGGAGTTCCAACCACCATTAATAAGCCATGGACCAACAGAAACCCCTTTTTGGGTCCTCTATGTAGTGGTCTTAGCTAAACCCTAGCCTAGGGCTAATGGGTTTAGGAGACCACCTACAGGAGTCTCCCAAAAGTATCAAGGGACCAAAGCCTAGAAGTTCTAGGTTTAGGGTAGTGAGTAATTGCGAGTGCAAGTGATTGCAAGTGAGTGACTTAGCCCTAGACCAACACCCAGAGTCAACCCTAAGGTCCAACAGTCCTAAGCGTGACACATCTTGAGCTCCCCCATAATGACCCCACCTACTAAGTGCTAGAGGTTAGGACCAATATGTGGAACTTCAAGTTGAGTAAAGAGGAGTGTGGAATTTCTAATGGTGAGGGTTCCATGTCTAGTTTTCTAAGAATAGTCAATAAAAAAATCCTATGGCTAGACCTTAGGCTAATAAAGAGGAAAAATTAAACCTCAACCAAAATTGAGGTCAACATACATCTTCTAAAAATTTAAGTTTAGTGGGGGAAGAAAAAGTTCCTTTTAAAGAAAAGAAACTTATATATTTGTCCTCAACTAGTTATATTTTCAAAATATTTTAAAATTTAACATGACCTTTGGTATTATACGGTAACTTTAGATAACTATATTATGTTTCTAAATATATAGTAAACTTAAGCAAAAATTTTCAATAATAAAAGTTAATTTTACATATTAAGATATTTGGTATGATCGAATAAGACTACGTTTTTCTATTGTAAATAAGAGAATTTGTATTTTTGAAGTAGTAAAAATCTTAGAGATTCATGTAAGATGAAAAGAATAAAACTTTGTGAAAAATCTTTAAAGTTAATATAAATTTATTAAGTGAAGAAATGTAAAAAGTTTTTAACTTTTAGAAGAAGATAGTGAAATTCAAAATCATTTAAGGCTATCCAGATATAGTAATCCTCATATATGAAAACGAAAAAAAAAGAAACAAATAGGATTGAAAATGATCCTAAAAAAGAAAAGAAAAAGATGTGAGGAGAAGCTTGAGGAGATGTCTAATTAAAAATTGACTTCACCTGAATCAACTAAGAGAATAAGGCTTGGCTACAATTTCTAAACTTATATTTCAATATTAGCATATTTAACAGTAAAGTTTCATGAAGTTCTTTTTCATATGAACATTCTAAGTGGCTTTAATATGAATAATTTGTGATTTTCCTTGAAAAGAATAAAAAATCAATAATCTTAAACTTGACTGCTAGATATTCTTATACCTTTAGTATTAACTGGAGTTATTATAGATTTTTCTTAAGTTATGTTATTGTATTTAGTGGACTAATATATCGAAATCTAGAAGTTAAAATCTTTGTCATTAGTCATATTTTTTATGTAGTAAAAGAGTTACTTGAGGACAAGAAACATTTAAGTTATGGGGATTTTGATACACCAAAAATATATGCTTTTTTAGGCTCATATTTTATAATTCTTTTTGTGATATTGCACTTTAAAGAAAGATATTTTCATATTTTATTACAGGTTGTTAATTTTTAGGACTGGAGCAAAAAGAAAGTAAAAAGGATGGAATTTGGAGTCAAAATGGAATTTTTTAAGAATTGTTCAGTGCCGATGACACCATACTGGGCGTCAACGGCACCTTTTGGTAGAGAATATGGACGTAATTAACTTGCCACAGGCGCTGATAATGCCAGAATGGGCGCAGACGACTCTGGTGTCGGTGCAGGCCCAATTTTTAGAAGATTCAACAAATTTGGATGATTTTTGAAGTATTTTTGGATTCATCTTAGGCTCTATTTAAAGCCAAAATTGATCAGAAGGGGACCTCCTCTTCATGGTCCTTCGCTCTCGTTTCACCCTTTTGACCTTCAACTGAATTCCACGTCATTCCACACAATTAGTCATTTATTTTCTTTATAGTTTTGTGTTTTTTTGGGGAGTTTAAGTGAGAATTCCTCTCTATGAGTGTTGGGGAGGGAGAGAAGTGAGATATTTCTTCTTCCTACGTTTTCTAAGAAAGGTTACAAGGGATTTACTTTCAGAAAGAGTTTCAGATAAGTGTTATTTGTTTATTATTGCTGTTAAAACTTTCTTTTATATATGAAATTTATACTTTGTTGTATCTTTCGCATGAGTTCTGAGTAGTTTCCTTTATCTTTCTCTCTACTTTGAGATATGGTGAAATGAAGAGATAATTTGGATGTGTCAATGTTAAAATATAAAATTAATTGTGATGGTTTTTTAACTCCGTTCTTAATTTAATTTTTTATCTGACCAATTGAATCAATAAAATATGTTGTGAAACATATAATCCAGGAAATGGAATATGAGCTCTACAATAGAGTGGGAATCACATTTAAGTCCATGAAGGAGTATTTCGTTCATGGAATTAAGTGCAAATAAATAGGGAAATATACATTGTTGGGTGTAGAATTGGAGATTTTAAGGGTGACATTCTCAATTTGATCTTAGTGTTTAAAAACTAAAGTGAGAGTTAGCCTTCATGGGAAGGGAAGTGAGAGCTCTAGAGTGGGAGTCAGTATCCTTCTAGCCTATCCATGGATTTAGGGACTAAACCTATGATTAGCCAATGATTTTCTACAATAATGAATCAGGGTAGAGAATTAAAATTTCTCCTATTTGGTACAATAAAAATTTAAACCAATTATTTCATCTCGTTTCACCAAAAACTCATTGTAGTGGGAAAGATGTTTTTTTATATTAGAAAACTTCATCACATGAACATTGCTTAGTAGTTACTATGTTAAACATTGCATTTAAATTTTGTTAGTAGTTAATAATGTAGTTCAGATAGTATCTTACACATTCAAGATTAATGATAGAAATTTTGTTTGATTTTGTAAATTTTGTAGTTAATTTATCATTTCAAATTTAAACTTTCCTCATGGAATCGATATTTAGGACTTAAATAGAAAGTCTTATATTACTTGATAACAATATGTATACTTGCGTAGAATCCTAACATTAAGTACTTAACGTTATTATTCATAAAATACCACGTCAATTTTTTGGCATCGTTGTAAATTGAAGTCAACTTTATAAATTTTACACAATTATATTTCCGAGAACTTACAGGAAACAAAGTAGCCCAACATTCAGCTTCAATAGGGCTTTGAGCATTAAAAGGTGAAGCAAAGAAAGAAAGCAAATTCACAACAGAATTTCTAAAAACACCACGAGAACCAACTACATTTGGAGTCCAACTCCCATAAATATTTACCTTAATCCAACCGTCGGTAGGGGGTTGTCATCTAACTACTAGAGGCCTTCCACCCATATCCTTAATAGAACCAAGTAAGGCACTTCTCAAAATACGTGAAGCTTTAAAATAATGTGAAAGTATATGAGACACACTGAGGGAAGGATTGGGTGGAGAGCTTGCATGTTTGTGACTGTTTGTAGAATATCATCAAAACCATAAAACAAAAGGAAAGTACTTATAGCTTTTTATCATAATTATGTAAAGATTTCCAACCTGCTAGAATATCTTCAATAATGAATATATGCGGCCAATCGATATGAAAAAGTCTCCCAATCGTTTTCTAGACAACTTGGGAGAAAGAACAATATAAAAAGAGATGTGTATAACTTTCTTCACCACATTTGCATTAGTAGCACTTTAAATTCAACCTCAAACCTTTTAACTTTAGGATGTCATCAAGAGGAAGCAGTGAGTAGAAAAATCTCCAAAGGAAAAAATATATGGAGGGAGAGATATAAGCATGCCAGATCAAATGATCACATTTCCAGCTATCAGAATTATGCATATTCTTATATATCATTTTTGATATAGAAGCACTTGTAGTGAATTTCCATTGAGGCTTATACATACATATATATATACATATATATACATATATATACATATATAATATATATCTATTCAATCTAAATTTTTTCTTGTGAGGCTTGAGAGAGAAAGAGAAATAGATAGGGAAGAGAAATAAAATAAAATAACATGCATAAACTTGCTCTATAAGGGTGAATTGGGGCAGGTGGGAAGGGAAGAGATTTTTCGCAACATAAGATGAGTCATAAAAAAAGAGCCACTTTTTTACATGTTATTGACTCCCTAGTTATAGGATAAAGTGGTATCAAGTCTAAAATAACATGCTTACCTCAACTTTAATTGGTGAGTTACAAGTTGTTTTTATTTTTTTTATGGTTCCCACTTTAATACGTGAGTTATTGATCTTTATGGTGTCTTTTTATGGCCCCTACCTTAATAATTGAGATATAAGACTTTATGTTGCCATTTTAAATTCATAACTTATTTTTGGCTCATTTTCATCATTTATCTTTTTATCTTAACCATTTTATTGTCTCGAGATTCATGTAGACCTATTTTGGGTGTGTATATTAAGTTACCTAGTTTTCTTACTCGTTTATATCGATAATACCAATAAGGAAAAGAAAAATTTTAATGCAAAATACATGATTACATGAATCACTAACGATACCCCGTTCTTAGGTGCTCTCTGCAATTGACATCTTTTGAGCTATCTCGCTAGCTCAAAAGCATTTTTGGATAAATCTTGGCTAAATCTGCCTCAATCCCTAGAGCTCACTATTTTAATCTCCATACTTGATGTAATAATACACTGACTTAGATAAGAGACTATTCAGATAAAGTAGTCTAAATCAATGTGATCAATATGTTGTGGAATGCATTGCCCTCTTTGTGCTAAAAGTAATACTACACTGACTTTGAAAACAGGTTGTACAAAATCTTAAAAAAGTCCTCATTGCTAATTATTTTAATCTTCATGTTGAAAGTAATACTATATTGACTTAGAGGAAGGTAAATAGAATTAAATCCAATAAATTCCCTATGGCTTACTAGTTTAATGTCGGCCAGAATTTTGATTTATATTAGTTTTGGTAATTTTAAAATAATGTTCAATTTAATACACATTTAATTTTGATTTTAGAAAAAATAATAGTTTAATTTTTAAAATGAGACCAAAAAGATCTCACCCATTTAATAATTTAAATGATCTAGCACCACACCACGAACAACGCACATATCTCGAGGAATAAACACATTTCTTGTTAGTGGGGACTCGATTACATAAACTAAACAATTTATGACATCTTTTTGGTATGTGAACCTTTTTTTATATGTTTGTCAATGAGTTCTCCTATCTAATTCAAGGATTAGATAGTTTTTATGTTACTTGGGTTCTTTAGTTCTCTATAGAGGCTAGCCCCTATAGTTAATTACATCATAAGTGACTGAGATCACTTAATAAAACTCTCGATAATGATCATCAGTATTTTTCTTTAAGATTCCAAAGTTTAGTTTTCAAGGCTAGAAAAAGAAAAATCAAATGGGAGTGGGTCAAATAGAAGCAATTATTTTAGAAATGTAAAGAAAAGAAAAGGTAGGGGATGTCACAAATCTTGAGGAAGACCTCGATGACTTCCGAAACTATCCTACTATTTGACTTCATTTTTTAAGATGATGCTATTTAATGTTTCAGTTTACCAATTTTTACCTTTTTTAGGGCTTGCATTTGCATTTCATCTGACCATGTAAATAGCCTGGAAGATAGAAATATTTATGTCATACAGAATGATGACTTTGGAATCCTAAAAAAAGTTAGGGTTTATGTTGCACAACATTATTATTCATAAACTAAGGATAAAGTGAGGATTTATGTTGCATTGGGCAGCCAACCTCAAGATCCTATGAATTTTTTGTTTAGATTAAGAAATGTTTAGCTGATAGAGACCTTGTTTGCTTTCTCTCATATGTTATTCTGTGTGTTGTGACATCGTATACTGCCCATAAATTCTGCTCCAAGCACCTTGTTGTAATGGTAGTTCCAAGGTTTGCAATTTATATGCCTTGTTTTGTTATTTTTAGGATTTATATTATTGGAGTGTTTTGGGAGAATTTTAATTTAAGCGACACCGGTCAAGATTCCACAATTTCATCGTCCCAACATCACCATTGTCTTTTGAATTTACTCAGCCTAAATGGAATTTTAAGCTCACTAAGACTGGAGAATTCTCATGAGCAACCATAGGTTACCTCATCTCAAAGATTCTTGTAAATTGAAAAGGAGCAAATTAAGCATGTTCAAAAGGGTTTAAATTTGTATTTATTTTTTGAAAGTGTATTATTG
>NEWO01000290.1:719540-734024 GCA_003013225.1 Phalaenopsis aphrodite
AGTGATTAATTAACCTTTCTTGCTTTATAAGATCTAGCACAATAAAAGATAATCAAAATGTAGCAAGAAAATGCACTAAATTTTCTTTGTGAAAAAAACCCATAAAAAGAAAAAAAATACAGGTGCAGTTTTAATTGGAGCACCTTTAGAAACAAATGTTCTCCCATCATCTTCCCCTGCATCAACAAAATGAGAATAAAATTTTCGAGCAATATTAGTAACTTTGTCAGTCACCGTATCTTGAATAACAACAATAGTTTTAGGCACTGAGGAATTATATTTGGAGTCCACAGTACTAACAAATGGGTCCTCATCTTCAACAGAGTTACGTGGTTCTGGGGTATGTTCTGCTTTCATTGCTTTGCGGCGACCAGCTTCTCCTTCAACACCTGGGCTTGGACCGCCTTGCCAAGGTCTGAATGGCGCCATCGATCCTTGGTCATCTCACTATTTAATGCCCGGGTGGTTGTCGACTTGGCAATGTACTTTAAAACTGAGAGATGGTGATAGCTCAACATCGCCTCAGCAACATGCATATCCACCGGAAGGGACTTAACCTCATCCCCCCTTAGCTCTGACGGCTTGCTTCGAACACCCGAGTCACCGGAGCAGAAACTGACCAGAAACTATTTCTTCCAATCTTTTATCTTATTTTCAACCCCAAGCAGATAGATTTTCATGCTAGTCAAAAATCTAGCAAAGCCCTCCTTGTCAATCTTGAATGAATAAAAGTGGCTAAACAGGTCAATTGACCACGAGACGTGCACAAGACTACATAAAAGAATGAAGGTCGTTATCGCGGCTATGGAGTTTGACAACACTTGTGCCAGAATGACCCTATATGCATTAAAAATGCTCCAGAGCTCATCACACAGGGGCAACTGGAGACCATACTTGACTTGGTCCAAATAAAACACTAGATGCTTACATAGATCATTCGTCGCCTGCACTGATCGCGACATCCACCTGAAGACCACATCGTTGCCAATTTTTTTTTCTACAACTCCTTTACGTCATTATTTATCAAGAAGGAATGATCGACACCCTAAACAAAACCAAAAAGGGTGGGAGAATATTTGGGAGCCATCCCTTCTAGAAGAAGATAGGATATGAAAGGCCGAGGAAACAAAGAAAAAAAATCGAAATGCATGAAGGGTAAATATCGCTCTCTCACCCTATTTATAGGGCAGATGTGTAAAAAGAGGTGTCATAAAATGATAAGTGTCACACCAATCCTTTATTACTTATTTAATTATCATTTTATACAACTAACATCATGAAAGTGTTTTATAAACAAGTCTTTCAAGGCCTTAGTCCAGACATACCCTCCCCGAGTCAACCATTGGAGGATTAAATCCATTAAAATCTAGTATTAAATCCACTCAATAAATACGCCATATAGCCACCATATTCCATTATAATATTAATGCAAATCTAGTATTAAATCCACTCATCAATTACCGTAAGAGCGATCTCCATAACTATTTCCTTCTTTCTATAATTGTAAAGATACATCCCCATAAAAAGGGAGGCCATAAAATGAATAAAGGCACTTTTTACCCGACTTCTCTATATGGAATTCTCTAACTACTCTACTCTCTCTCTCCTCCTCCTCTCATCTCACTCTCGAGGCATGTATTTCTAAAAAAACAATTTGGAAGTCAACATGGTGGATATCAAGTGGCTCAAGAAGATGGCATGTATGCCAACCTTTCAATGTTGATCTTTACTTTGTCTATTTGTCAATCTCGAGCACCATTGGTTGGGCACTCAACAAACGAATCTGAGAAGCATCTTACCTCTTGGGTACGTGATTGGCGATTGACGGACATGATGTATAAGAAATCGAATTTGCTCGGTCAGTTCACCAGCTTAACCCGATAGCTCAGCCCAACCGATCAGTTCAGCGGGTAGTTGACTTATAGTCCTAAGAGATCTCCTGGATCAAAAATATGTGGATTGTGTTTACTAATGGGCTCTCAATCATGTGATCCTCAAGAGTTCAATTAGTGGTGCCTTTGTCCAAAAAGGCCCACTTATTTCATTACGGTCCCATGGCACTCACTTATTCATATACAAAAAAATATATTTTATTTATATATTTGTGAACGATTCCTGCAAAATAATTCGGGCACCCCGTTTTGCATGCCCGGCTTTCTGCCTGTCCACGGCTCCCGGGGCAGTTTCACCTTTCCAACGGTCCGAATTGTTTTTTGCAAAACTAAAAATTCCTAACTTACCTTTTAAGAATAAAATTCTGAACATGACTAAGAGAATTTTTACCAATCTGTAATTCCACCTAAATTAGAAGAAAAAGAAGAATAATTTGCATCCACCTCCCACCTCTTGACAGAGCAGCATTGTCGCACGTGTGCCTGCAAGTGGCAGCAGCTGCCCTCAAGGTCCACCTAGTACCAAGCTCCCATTATCTACATATATCAAAAAGCATTAGAATTAATATGTGTAAAAAATATAATCAGCTAAATTATTGAAAAGTAATATATATAATTATTAACAGATAAATTATTTAATAAATTTAGTTTTTTTCAATGTAAATTTATATTTGAGCATAATTTTATTCCTAAGCAAAAATTTTCTTAATATCTTTTTTATACGGAATAATTTAATTTTCTTAATGCAAAATTTAACATTTTTAAGAAATATTTTTTATTTCCATTTTATGAAAGCCCCACGTGACCCCATAGTCCTTTACGGGCGGGCCCTTCTGCGGCCAATTATTTTAACGCATAAAAGAAGGCTTCCATTGTCGTTGCGTCTGTTTCCATCACTTTCCGTTGAATGCCGAGTATAAATTCAGCACCTCCCCCCGCCTTCGCAACACCCCTCAACTCTCCTTCTCCACCCCATCACTGACCAGAAACAACTTGCCCGATTCCTCTATTTCCTTCATTTTATCTTCCTTCCTTCGTTCCTCTCTCTGCTTTCTGCTCTCTCGTAGCCATGACTAAGCTAAGCACTGTGGTTCCTGAAGAGATGCTTGTCCCCGTTCCTGTCCTGCCTCCTGAGACAGTATCATCAACACCGCAACCAGGCTTCTTCCCGCCACCTCGCTGTCACTCTAACGCAAACTATAAGAATCTGCTTTCTAATCTGGAACTCCATGGAAATGGAGGAAAGACCTCATCTTGGATGGAAACCATTAAAGCCTCCTCTCCGACTCATGCAAAGTCGGTCCCTTTCCTGCCCAACTCCCAATCCGAAACCGATGAAAACGATTGGAACGTAAGCATTCCGCTAATCCGGTGTCAAAATTTTATTCTTAAAATCTAAATCTCTCACATTTATGAGAATTTGAAACAGAGAAAGCATCCATCAGCGTTGAGCCGGTTCGACGACATAACTGCGGTGGCAAAGGGGAAGAAGATAGTAATGTTTCTTGATTATGACGGCACTCTGTCTCCCATCGTTGAAGATCCTGATTCAGCCTTTATGTCTGAGTCTGTAAGCATCTTTACAGATTTCTAAATAAGAAACTCTGTTTTAGTTTGAGTTTTTTTCCTCTGTTTTTGAAGAGCGGGTTACTAACAAAGTGTCATTTTGGGGTTTGGGTTTTGTTTTGATTCAGATGCGGGCGGCGGTGAAGAGTTTAGCAAAGTGTTTCCCAACTGCCATTGTGAGCGGAAGGTGTCGAGATAAGGTACGTGTTTGAAGTCCTGTTTGTATTCTCCTACTACTATTTAAGGAAGTACACATTTATGAAATCTAATTTTCTTCTAAGAAGTTTACATTTTTCTCTGTCATATATTATAATTTTATCGCATCATTTAGTTTTATGTATTAAGAGATTACCAGTCTACATTAGACAATGAAGCACTAGTTCTTAAAACAACAAATTGAGCAAGGTTGGCATTAGTCATTTTAAACATGAAGGATTAAGGATTCGAATATTGCATAATTAGTAATGTTTATCTAACAATATGCCAAAATAGTCTCGTATATTCTAAATGACGGTGTTTCTTATGGAGATTTTAGCTTCAAATTTTAGTAACATGAAAGATTATTTAATTGCTGTGCAGGTGTTTGGCTTTGTGCAATTGGCGGAGTTGTACTATGCAGGAAGCCATGGTATGGATATCAAAGGACCCGCCAAGTGGCCCAAGCATACAAATGCTCAGGTTGGCAGGAATGCCTCATCTTCATACAGTCTTTATTAATTTTTATTAATTTTTATTTTTAATTTATTAACATTTTTTTTAATTTGTATTTTTTTAGGCTAAGGCGGTGCTGTGTCAGCCAGCCAGTGCTTTTTTACCGGTCATTAATGAAGTAAGTTTCACCAAATTTATATATATGTATATATATATATATACATCTATAAAAAGCTATATATCATCCTATTTTTATTTTTCGTTGATTTTCCTGGCTTAAATAGGCTTATAATGTACTTTCGGAGAAAATAAAACTGGTTCCTGGTGCTAAAGTGGAGAACAACAGATTCTGTTTATCGGTTCACTTTCGCTGTGTAGAAGAAAAGGTGGAGATCTTTGAACAAGCTAAATGCTTCTATGCATAACATCATTTTCCTTTATTTATTTAATTATTAAATTATTTATTTTTAGCGTTGGAATGGGCTTGCTGAGGAAGTCCGATCTGTGCTAACAGCATACCCAAATTTAAAGTTAACTCAAGGAAGAAAGGTATGCCGTTCGCCAAATTCATAAGTTAACTACTACTTTACACTGTAAAGTGACATATTATGTTGTTTAAAAAGTTGCCATCACTTTTTTTTTTTTCATTTCTTATTTCAAATTATGTTAATAATGATTAGGATGTGCATTAATTAAGTGGACAAAACCAAAAATTGCATCAGTAGATATTGACATTCTTCAGTTTGTTTGATTTAATATGGCAAAACAGATTTGTTATTTTTCAAAAACAAAAACAATTATATTGGCTTCATTTTATTTGACTAAATTTTGCTGCTTTTCCACAAATTCGAACCGGTTTAGGGGTTTGTTTGGGGCAATTGCAGCTTATTGAATAATCTAAATATAATCAACTGAAAAGCTTTTTATTTTTTTGAAAAAGACAGACCGCTGCCAGAAATTTGTCACAGCACTTAGATAGGTGCGGTGTGAAAACACTGTTGTCAGCGATTTCAAAACTCATATGCTGCCAAAATGCAATTTATCCAAACAGTCCTAATGCGTTTTCAAAACACTAGCGCACCAAATAAGCTGCCCCAAACGGACCCTAAATGTAGAATTACGGCTTGTAATCTAAAACGCCTAAGAAATTTTAGTTTCTTAAAGTTATTTCGAAATTTGTTCTATAAAATGGATCAAAATCAATTTCTTTATTTCGTCATACTGGATCAATCAAGAAAATTTTAGATCACTTTGCTTGGATTCTGAACAGAACTTTTATGTATTAATTATAGAAAGATGAAAAATTAAAATTAAGCTTGACCAACTGCACATAAATGAAGAATACCAGATTAGTTGTCTTCAAGCTAGTATCAAATATAATAATATTGGCTCTATTATAACCATTAATTTATTAACTCAATAGGTGTTGGAGATTCGGCCCACAATTGAGTGGGACAAAGGGAAAGCCCTTGAGTACTTGCTGAAAGAGCTCGGTAAGCTTACGTCTCATCACCACTTCCATTTATTAAAAATAAATTTTATTTTAATTATTAAAAATAATTGTATTGAAAAAAAAAAATGGGACTTTAATTTAATTTTAATTCCATTTATTTTCGGCCTTCAGGATTTGCCGACTGCAACGATATCCTTCCAGTATATATAGGAGATGATCGAACGGATGAGGATGCTTTCAAGGTGTGCCATGCTTTAATGACCGTATTCTAAATACTCTAAACTAATAATAACAATATATAATAAAATACAATAAAGTAATGATTTTAAAAATTTAATATTCAAAATCATTTAATGGTGTATAATGTATGCTTTATTTTTCTTATTTATATTTTTATTTTTTTAATTGAATATATTAATGAGATATTAAATAGGCGGATCGAAAGCTCTATAAGATATAAGTTTCATTCACATATACATTAAATTAAAATGTATTGTAGTATGACTAACAATTTAATTAGTCTCTTTCGACGTTGACGTGTAACGATTATTCCTCTAATTAATTATGGAATTAGGTGTTGCGCGATCGTGGACAGGGATTTGGTATTTTGGTTTCCAAATTTCCGAAGGAGACTTGCGCCACTTACACCCTTAAGGAGCCTTCCGAGGCAAGTATTACTTTTTTTTTTTTTGAATTCCAGTCGCTTAACGTTATTGATGGCCTTATTCGACTTTAGCTTAAGTGTAAGCTATAACCAACTAAATCAATTTAATAATGGTAAAGTGAAAAAATTCAAATAGATATAAGAAAATGAAGTTAAACATATAGAGCTGAATATTCACGGCTCGATTTTAATCGACTTGAAACTATGTGTCTGTTTGGGGCAGCTGTAGCTTATTGAATAATCTGCTGATAAACTGATTAAAAATAATCTCCTGATAAGCTAGGTGCGGTGGCTATTATAATTTTTTTTTTATTTGAAAAAATCAGACCGCAGCCAAAAAGCTGCCATAGGTGCGGTGTGAAAATGCTGCTTTCAGCGTTATCAAAATGCATAAGTGCCGAAACGCAGTTTACCCAAACAGTCCAGGTGCATTTTCAAAACGCCACCGCACCAAATAAGCTGTCCCAAACGGACCCTTAGATTGCATTTGGGGCGGTTATGCAGTGGTGGTGCGGTGCCTCGCCACAGTTTATTCTATTTGATAAAATTGTGTTTTGTTTCCATCATTAAAAAGCCGTGTTTTCTCGCCAGAATTGGGTACCTGCGGTGACTGTTAGAAAGAAACAGTCTGACTTTTTTAAGAAAATGTTTTTTTGTAATAATCACTGCAGCTTTTTGAACGGCAGTTTTTTCTTCAGTAGATTCACAATTGCTTCTTCGAACATATGTTGCTGCTTCAAACAAACTTTAAGAAAATTAATGAAGTTTTACATAAAATGACTTTTATGTACTTAATATGTAACACTAAACTTCAATCTTTACATACACTACACCTTATCTATACGAGAAATGAGTATTCAGTTTTCTAAGTTAAATTTGTTATGTCTTTGATGTGATATGAATGAATTGGATCCTATAAATGCACAATGTAAAGCTTAGGTGTTAGATAAGTAAATTTGTTAGAATTGGGTGTAATATTTAATTCAAAGCCTAAACAAAAAATATATGATGGCTATGCTCTGAAATAAAGAAAAATTACAGGATATACAAATTTGTTTAGTTGAAATCATCATTTTTTTACTCAATTAGTTCAACAAAATTGATACAACGAATGAGATCTTACAAAGCTGATACATAATGAATCAAAATCGTTCATGTTCAGCATAAACCAATTTAAATCAACATTTTTTGTAGGATCAATTATATTTTTATCTCCACATTTTGAGCAGAAGTTAATTAGTTTAATCTATATTAATATTTAACCATACTTTTCACAGGTGAAGGAATTCCTGCGACGTTTGGTTGAGTGGAGGCGAAATTCTCTAAAGGCTGAGCATAGGGTGGGTGTAAATAGAAATTAAATATATATTGATGCGTGTATAATGTCAAAAATACTCACCTACTCACTGTGCATGGATAGAAAACTTTCTAGTTTGATGTAACTACTTCCTTCTTTCTATTTCCCTCGTTTTTATGGTGGGGGCATCTACGTGGGGCTCTCTTGCCGCATTATAAGAATATATAGAGGCTTTTGTATCTTGTAATAAATTATCTCCAAGTACAGGAAAGGAGAAAGTATCCATTCCTTCCTTTTAATATTTAATGTAGATGCATGTTCTTCATTTGGTCCATATATTTTAATTTGGCACGTATGTATTTCATTGACTAAACTGCTTGTTTCATTCAAAGGCGTTTAAATGACCAAAAAAAAAGGTCAATTTAGCTAAGTGTGACAAAGCCCTATTGATGCAGATGTCAATAATTTTGCTGCCTCTAAGTCTCCTTCCTTACTTTTGAAATGGCAAGTCTCTTGCTACTTTCACATGAGAAGCCATAACGCCAGTGTATGGTGTGCCACGTGGGAAGTGATGTTTATGTGGGTGTGCAAATCTTCCTTTTTTTAAGAAGGTTGAAGATTGATGTTTGAAAAATAGAGGAGGTGTTGTCTATTTTGATACACCTGTCTTTCTATGCAGTCTATGCACATGAGCGTGTTCTTACTGAGATGTGTTATTGTGGAGAATACAAGACAAGAGAACATTGGATAGGCTTTGAAGGCTTCAATAGGGCCATATTTGATGTGAAGAGAATCACATTTAGGAAATTTATTTGATATAGAATACGTGAATGTTGAATTGTGATTTGTCTATGAATCACACTCATGGAATAGCGTATAAGAAAGGAGAGGGGGAGAGAAAGAGAGAGAGAGATATACAAATGAACAAAAATGAATAGTATTTAAATTGTTGATTAGTCCTAAAAAATCTCACTATTTATGAACGAGGAGGCACAGTATATGAAATTACATTTTGCCCCTACTTTAACGGAGGCCTTACATGATTTTTTAGGTATATATATATATATATATATATATATATATATATATATATATATATATATATATATATACTTTTGACTCATCCATCTTCTAACTTGGTTGGCCATGCTTAGTTGATCCTTGTTCAACAAGACTTGTCTGTCTCACGTTATTGAATCAGGGTTGCCAGTAGGTCCTCTATGTTCTTCGGGGTTTGGAGACTTGACTTGTTCGACTTGGCTTTGTTGGTCGGCTGTGCTTGTCCAGTTGCCAACTATTTATCCCTGAAAAAAAGAAATGTCGGATATTTTCTAAAATTCTAGTCAAAAGCAAAAATAAAATATAACAATTTTGGAAAAAAATAGAAAACAACGCCAGATACAACTTATTGTTCTTCAATTTATATAAAGCTAGCGTCCCAGTTTGTTAGGTAATTTGGTGGTTCATATAGTTTTCTTAGGATTTCCCATACATAATAGTTGTTATTAGGACTAGAAAGTCCTCCTTATGTTTATGCCTATGTCAACAGAAGACTAGATTTTATGATTTTGAGGCTTCCTCAATCCCTATAGCATCCCGCGTATTTGTTTTAATCCCTTTTCTAGGTTGAAAAACAAAGATAAAATATGCTTATTTTTACCCGAATTTTTTGATTAATCATTTCATTCCTCTGTGCAATCGACAGGAGTCATAGATCATGAAATATCTAAATATTTTAATTGGCCAAATCAGGAGTAAATGAAACTTTATGGTTAACACAACAAAAAAAGCCCTGATTCATTAGAAAAATAATATAGGAAAAGAAATCATCCAAGAAAATCACAAAAATCACATATAATGAATCACAAAGCAGTGAAAGGAAATTTTGCTATTCATGTTGGAAAAAGCAAAGGAAAAATAATTTCATTGAAATCATCATTGCAAGTAAAACTGACAATTCAAACTTACAGAAGTAATTTGTTCCCCTCTTCCAAAATGACTAACTCGTTTCTCATACAATAACCCTCTCAGAATATGTAAGGAATTACAAAGTAAAAGGTAGGAAACACGCTTAGCACCTCGACCCCAAGACAAGAAGTTAATCATGAGGAAAAATGCTATAAAGTCCTCTCTTTTTTATCTCCAACCATCTTCAAGTCTCTCCCTCCTAAAAAAAATTAATCCATAAATTTTGTAAGAAAGTTTTTTGTCAAAATAAATTCTCACTCCTCTGGCGTGGTCATGCCGAAAAGTGGCATGGTCACACTAACCTTCTAAATCAGACGAGTTGGTCACACCACCTTTCTATGAATCTAGCGTGGTCATGCTGTTGGTGTCAATATCTTGGCATAGTCATGCCTCTTCCAAACATAGTCACACTGCTTTAGGACGAATTTATGAGGATTTTTCTCACTCAAAAATGCTCATATCTAACTCTTGTAACCTGCACAACATTAACAAAATCCTTCCATAAGTGTAAATGTGTGAAAATTTTGCGAAAATAACAGGTAAAATGTAGAATAAAAAATTAGTGAAATCATGTAAAATTGACTCATGTCAATACCCCCAAACATACCTCATTACTTCCCCTCAATCAATCTCATAGCTTTGTTGGAGCCTCATGAGAAAATAGAAACTCCTTTAGGTTTCTAAACTATTTAACTTGTTATTCAAAGTCAAATAAAAGTGTTTTTAATGTCATTTAGGTGCCAGTTATTCTTAATGACCAAAAACATGATTTTCTCTTTAATTCTCTTTGTTCTGCCTTTAGAAAATCACAAAGATTCTTAAATTGGTATTATTTAAAATTTCTTCCCTAGTCATGAATATTCTTAAAATGATTTCAGTTGAAAAAACTAACTTAAAACTACTTAACATTTTCGTTAAAGATAACCACAAAGATATTTCATTAACGAGTCATGAGAAAGATTTATTTTCTTAATTTCTATTAGATGCTCTTTATTTTACTTTTTCTTTTAATCTTAATGTGTCAATCTCAACAATCATCTCAGGATTATTTATTTATTTTATCATCTTTTTCTTCTTTTCTTTTCTTTTTTTTCATATGAGAATTACTATGGTTGGTGGACAACATTTTTTTTCTTTTATTTTAAGTATGAAGAAAGTTAGTGTTATTTGAGAAATAAGCCACAAAAAGTGATTGTTTAATATCACAACTTTATGTTATCTTTTCGATTCAAAATTAAAACAAGATTAACATGGCTACACAAAAAAAAAAACCAAAAAAAGAATTGAAATACATTTGGTTTGCTACTCAATATTTCAATTACACCTTTTAAATATCTTGACATTTTTTAGGTACAACTAGAAGTTGTTTAGTTCTGAAATCTCAATATTGAAATATTAAGGTTAATTTTTCATAAATTGTATTTATCCTCTTTTAACATAACTTTTGATAAGCGAGTTGAATGAATTAGAATTCCGAGAGAGAGTTACCTTATTAAAATTTAATCATTTGCTGAGATATGTGAACTACTTTCAGGTTTATAAAAAAGTACATATTTTCCACCCAAACTTGCTTTTTTTTCCAAAACATGAGTGACAAGCTATAGTGGTAAACTAAAAAAAAGGTAAGTGCAAGAAAAAGTAAATTTAGGAGTAGTCACATTAATCCTAAAAAGTCTATACCAAAATTCAACAAGTATAGCATGATAGTGTATCATACATAAAATAAAGTAATAAATCAACATAGAATAAAAATATCTACAAAAAATATGGCTCAAAACATGCATAATATAACACATCATAGGAAATTAGTGGAGACAACAACACACAGACACAATACAAAACACTCAAGGATTCAGTAGTCACCCAAGCCACTGACACAACCTCCATGACTACCCTCCACAAAAAAGGGATGCAAGTACACGACTTGGCACAAGCACATGATTGGGTTCAAGTACAGAATAATGCCAAAGTTTCCTATTCACTTTCACTCTCATCCATTTCATCATCCTTAAGAACATAGAGCTCGAAAGGTGGCACATTTGCAAATGTCACTAATGACAGTGATCTATGCACCTCCTGAAAGCAATGATGCATGCACTCATACTACTGTAGGTGCTGACCTGCATAATGTTGAGTCTGCGTGCGTACGTCGTGACTCTCCAAAGACATCTCCTCTATATACATAATCAATTCAGCATTTGAAGGGTCCGACCGTGACGACATGCAGAGCTTTCTCCCCTCTTACGGGATGAACCTCGTGCAAAGCTAGTAAAGAAAAAGAAGTCCTAGTTATTGTCTTTTGCAGGACAAAAAAAATCATCACCACTCTCTCTAATAACCCCCTCCATATAACATAAGGCAAAAAGAAATGAGGTGTATCTTAATCCTTCAGTGGTCTGACCAATAGCAATGTGCATGATGGACCGCTGGAGCACTATCCCTACATATATTGTTTTTCCTACCTGGATACAAAAATTTAGAGCCACTCTATCCCTAATAATATCAGTGATACAAATGGTTTAAATAATATGAGAACCAATGATATAGTGTCAGTAACAGGTGATAATGTTCAATTAAGTTAAGTGAAAGTTCACAAGAGTCTCTCTCTCATCTCCAGAGTGAACCTTCTCTTGACCGATGCAATCATTCAACAAGACAATAATCTTCTGATAGTCAAAAGCCAGAAAGCACTCAAAATCACATGAGAGGCATGTTGGGGAGGCTAATGAGAATTTTGATCATGTATGGGTCAAAAGGGACAGATTTCCCCCACATGAAGGCTTTGCCATCCATGGATTCTTTCACCTTTGCGTAAAATTGATGGACCAGTGGGACAATTATGGGAGAAATCAGGTAGCAAATACTCCTCCACCCATGTTTCTCAACTTCGGAAGCAATCCTTGCTTTGGGCATTGAAGATACCCACTTCATAATCAACTTTATAAGGACCAAAATGTTTCCAAACTGCTATGAGGCAACATATCTCATGAATCTAGTCTGATCAAAGCCAGATCCTCCTTTTTATTTAATTGGTGTTGTTGAAAAAAAAGGTGCTTATAAGAAGGATGTTGTGTGGTAAAAAAGATATGGAAAATTTACAAATATTTGAAACAAAAATAGATCTAACGATGGAAACTTACTGAACCCTAAAGAATCTTGCCCAATCTACCAACCAATCATTGGATCTGGCTTGAGCTAGTTTGCCAAGGAGCTATTGTGACAGTGCTTGGTAGAAGAAATGACAGGAAGAAGGTAAAAAGGGTTGATTCAGAGGATTAAATTCTCTGTAGCATGGTCATGAGGGTTGCGGCAGGATCATGCCAGCCAAAACCCATGAAATTACCAAAATTGGGTCCAAGCAGTGTGGTCATGTCGCTGGCTAGCTTGATCGTGCTAAAAATTGTGTGGATACACTGACCCTATCACAATGACATGAAATTTTTCATCATCTCCTCCTTCATGTAGACCATGTACTCCATAAAGGGACAGAACATTATAAAATGACAAAAATATGACAATCAAACACTTAAAGCTGACACTGAATAAAAAATTGAAATAAATATAGAAAGTCATAATAAAGCAAGGCGTGAGATGGGATGCCTCCCAAGAAAGCGCTTGGTCTAACACCTTCAACTAGATGATGCTTTAGTAATCACTCATGTATTGGGTCTTTAGAATCAAATTGCAATTTTAGTAGTCCCCAATCACATGTGTCATTCATAAGTTTTCTTAGATTTTTAGCTAAATCCTAAAACAATGCTATTATTATAGATTCTTCCAAAACATATCCATCTTGTCTCACCTTCCGGTTGAGGTTGCGCAATGACCTCTCATTTCTAGTAAAATATTCATTAATATTCAACAAAAGCAAAATCATGTTTTTCTTTAATGAGTCTTGGCCTGATGTGTGAACTTCTTCTAAATGAAGAGCAATGTCATCATCAATTAAATTCCAAAAGAATTCAGCTATTATTATTTTCATTTCAGAGTTCAACTCATCTATTTCCACAGATTGACTTACTACAACAACGACAACAACAACAACAACAAAGCCTTAATCCTACTACGTGGGGTCAACTACATGAATCCTTTTTCTTCATAGCATTCTATTTAGTATATTTTCATTTAGTTCTAGTAAATTAAGATCATTTTTAATACAAGAGGCCCAAGTCTTTCTTGGCCTACCTCTGCCTTTCTTAACACAAGTCAAATATAAAACATCTACTCTCTTAATCAAATCATTAGATGGTCTGCGTTTAATCCAAACCATCTAAGAAGACTTCCTCTAATTTTGTCCATCACAGGAGCTACACCAACCCTATCACGGATATATTCATTTGGAATTTTGTCTCTAAGCGTAAAGCCACTCATTTACCTAATCATTCTCATCTCGGCAACACTTAACTTATTATTATGCTTCTCTTTGAAAGGCCAAAATTCAGCGCCATAGAGCATTGTAGGTCTCACCACCATTTTATAAAATTTTCCTTTCAGTCTAAGCGGTACTTTTCTATCACACAAAAGGCCTGAAGCATTCCTCCACTTCAACCAACCAACTTGAATTATACTATTAACATCCCCATCTATATACCATTGTTTTGAACAACAGACCCAAGATATCTAAATTGTTCACACCTTTTAAAAATTTGATCACCCAAAGTCACACTTCTGTCACTAGAGCTATTACTACTAAAATTACATTCCATGTATTCAGCTTTAATTCTACTTAAATGAAGGCTTTTAGACTCCAATGTAGACCTCCATAATTCAAGTTTTTATGGGTTTTTTCTCTCATTTTATCCATGAGAAGGATATCATCAGCAAAAATCATACACTAAGGTACATCCTCCTGTAGATGTCCAGTAAGACCATCCATCACTAAAACAAAAAAATATGGCCTTAAAGTCGATCCCTGATATAATCCAACAAAAATAGGAAAATGTTTGGTCAATCCTCCTTCAATTTGAACACAAGTAAGAGCTCTAGTATACAT
>NEWO01000290.1:747814-760101 GCA_003013225.1 Phalaenopsis aphrodite
GGGCGATTATGTTCCACTGCTTGGATTTTTATAAGCCTAAGTACGTCTACTTTCGCGTTTAAATCTACCAAACCTAACCTATTAATTATGAATAGGATTTTTATGTTGGAATCTCCAAAAGCCATGACATAGTTTTGTTGAATTAAGAGTCACTATAGTGCTTATGATGTGATGTTACTTTGGGGCTCTTAGATGAGTTGATTAGGACTTAAAAAGACATGTATCTAAATATAAAGTTTAGTTTTTTTCTCATTAAAAATAAATAAATAGATTGACAAATTTCAGTTAAGTGTAGTATACTTTTATATGATCATGGGACTGTATACATGAATAAATTTTCAGAATGCCCAAATCAAAATTTTAAGTTATACTCACAAAAGAACATGCCTACCTTTTGGTATGAGCAATATTAAGATAGGTCTCCTTATCTGAAATACAATAATACACCTAAATTTTAACTTTCAATTTTTGCTAACTTATCTATGCAGAAATTTGTGTGCGCAAAGTTTAGCTTGAATTTAAGTGGCTATGTTTCATGTCATTCTTTTCTTAGGTGTGAGTATTTGAAAACTTTTTTACATATCTAATTAAGAGAAGCCTTTTATGCTGTCAATTCCCATTAGTGACCACCTTGAAGTGAGTATGTGATGGGAGTGGTTAGGCAGTCCAAAGTTTCATGTCTTTCTTTTCTCGATGGTGACCATACATCATTACAACATTGCATCTTTTGGTTAACATTTCAGGTTAAAAAACAATAATAGAAACAATAGAAGAAGTGGAAAAGCTTGATTTAAAATCAGGTCCATTCTCTTTCTTCCATATTAAGCCTGGAAATTCCATGTATCTCTTGCTTCCGGAAAACAATAACAAGACCCACTCCATTCTGTCTCTTCAACTAAAAATACTTGTTCACTCGAGAGAATAGCAACCCATTCATCATTGCCCATCGGAGAGCTCGAGTTTTCTCGCCTTTAAAGGAGAAGGAATACCTTTCCTCCCATGATTCGAGTTTAAGGATGTAAATAAGTCGAGCCGAGTTCTAGCCCCTCAATTTGAGCTTAAGCTTAATTCTACGAGTTGGAGTCTGCTCCCGAGCACGACAATCATTATGAAATTAATATTATACGAAATGATAAATATAACCATCATTTAGAAGATATTTAATAAAGAATCATTTAATAATATAAAGAAAATTAATTTTTAATATATTTTAAAAAATATATATTTATTTAATTGAGATCGGACAGATTCACGAGTGGGACTTTGCTCACTAGCCCTTGTTTGAGTTTGATGTATTTTAAGCTAGACCAAAAAGGGAAACAGAAACCCACTACGCGGAAAGGAAGAGTTATTAAATGTCGATGTCAGAGTTGGATTCCACTTGAGAGTTCATTAATGCCACATATTTCATGCGTGGAAAGGTGGCGTACATTGCATTCAATCGACCCCATAATTGGTACCAAAGGCTATATAAAATATAAATATTGCACTCTTTGGGATCGAATTATTAGATGAAAAGTATGCTTTCCATGTTGGGCGATTTTGTGCTTTTCAATGCACCGAACTCCGTTGAATCTTTTCCGAATCATGTGTTTTAAAATACTTGAGTTTGTGATTTTTTTTTTACTGTTGTTAAGTTAAGACTATTGTGGCTGAATATTAAGCTCTGGTTTTTTCTCCCCAACCAAAATTAAGAGTAGATGTCGTTTCTAAGCATTTTTTTTATTGCATAGTTGCACGTTTGGATGGAGCGTGATTATGGTAGTACGACTTGAAGCCTTGCAATAATGAGTGTGTCAAATCATTTGAAGGAAAAGCATGAACTCACGCAAAAGAGATTTAAAAAAATGAAAAAAAAATTAGTCTTTGCTAAATATTTACATTTACGTACGTTTAGAACGTTTCGACATGAATAGCGATTGCATCACGAAAAATGAAGGAAGTGGGGAGGACTCTCACGATGCATCGTGGATGGCCCAAGAATATATGTTCAACAAGCTCCTTATCATAAAGGTGGAGCGTCACTTGTGGATTGAGAAGAATTACTGTTGAAGAACCTGATGGGTCAAGCCCATGCAGATAGATCGACCCCCTTCGTATTCACATCAAATAGGAAAGGGGAACGAAGTCTTTTAACTACAAGACGACCGTCGCGAGCTCTCGGCAAATTGGATTCTAGATAAATAATCACGCAATTGATCAATCCTACAATCTCCTAATCCAAAAGGGCCCAAACCAGAATCACCGACAGACCCCATAAGGCAAATTTATGAAGATATTTGGGTACCCTGTCATACCTAGGTACTTTATGTGTACAGGATGTCAATAAGGACCGGCAATCATCTATAAATAGGGAGTGCATCTCATGACTAAAAGGGAAAGAAGGGGGGGGGGGGGGGGAAAGGCTATCTCTCCATTCCTCTCTCTCTCCCCCCAGATTTCAAGTATTTTATTACATCGGTGTGCCCTATATAGATTTGGATTCAACATTTTAAAAGATGTGGTGAGTGTAAAGTAATACCATCAATAAGAAGTGAAACACAGAGACCCCTGAGAAAAGAGAGCAGCCAAAGAATAATAACTAACATAGAATCCTTACGAGACAACAACAAGGAACGCATGCACATAAGAATGCAGGAGATAAGGACCCAAATCATGGATCAAGTGACAGGCCTGATTGTTGAGGTCCTGAGGGTCGTCGTAGCCTTAGCAAGAGATAAAACCCCACAAGAATAGGACTGACCTTAGATGGAACCACCAGTGCATTTTGGTCGGATGGTGCACCCTAACCCAGAGGGTGCCTGCAACTCCAAATACCAATATGTCGCGAGATCTATGCAGGTAGAGAAGTAATGCGCAGGACACACCTATGCGTCGCGACAGTAGAGAACGCTTTCTCCCTTTAAATATCTGTGGAAGGACCTTTGAAAAAAATTAAGTTGCAAGCTTTAAAAGCCGATAAGGGGCGATCGAATCCCAACAAGCATATCGCGCCATCCAAGTCGGTCGTGTGCCTACTTAAAATCTCAGACTGTGTCATATGTTTTTAACCACTTTGAGGTCTTTACTTTTGAAGTGTTCCTACGGACATCCAGCCGGAAGTATCGTCAGCTTTGCCAATTTCAAGAGACTATTCTTGGCACAATTCAAATATCGCTCGGAGACCCACCAAGGGTGTTCAGTCTTTGTGGCAGCTCAAGCAAGGAGAGTATTGAGAGTCATCACGCATTCATTACAGGCTTTTGGGGAACAGTGTTGGAGGTAAAAAGCTTCAAAGATGATGCGTTTGTGGCCGCCTTAAAGCAAGCACTGTGATTCGAGAGGCTCTATTACGACCTCTTTATCCGCGCAGGTCCAGAAAGGTCAGAGTAAACACCTACAAACTAAATAAGGAATATGACATCAATGACTGTATAAAAAATGAACTAAACAAAATCCTCAATAATCTCACCAGCTAAAATCAAATTTGGGCAGGGAGTAATTACCCTTAGGTGACCCATACCCATGCGATAAAACAGAAATCAATGAAATAAAATGAAATAAGCAACTAAAGACAACTATGGGCAATGTGTAATTTCCTTCAGGTGGTCTATACCCAGCATATTTTATGAATTCATAACAATTCTTAACCAAATCATTTCTATATAAGCTTCACATAGCTTCTTTTTTGCTAGCATGATGTAAGTCCCTTCTGACATGGAATCATGGCTTCCTCTAGCTTTCCCTATTCTCAGCTTAGTTAGGATATAAGTCCACTGGCATTTCTTCCTAATGAAACAGGAACACGATATTTGATATTTTTGAGATTTGGTGTAAGAACTCCTCCAATGGATTATGGCATCCATTCTTTCTTGCTATTGCATGCATGGCCCACTTAACATGGAATCACGACTTTCCTCTAGCTTACTTGTTCTTCTATTAGTTAGGATATAAGCCCATTGGGCCACTGAAGTGTCCTGTGTCCATATGAGGAAATGAAACTACGGGCCACCTCAGATGACACCGTGAAATGCTTAGCCAATCCAAATGCACCGCGCAAGTATTTGAGGAGTCTGATTTTTGAGCTGTCGTCGCATCAGATAAATAGATAATTAGGGAACCCTAATTAACTTCAAAAAACAATATCTATGCCTAAAAAATCATAAAAATAAAAAGAAAATACCCTGAACTCAGTAGACTAAGGATATAATAATAAAATTAAAATTAAGGATAATTGACTTATATTTAATTTTTATTTAATTACATACTTTATGAAGGTTACACCTTGTCCAAGAGGTTACCAAACATGTTCATGAAAATGACAAACACAAATAATACATGGAATGAATTAATGTCACATGACTCGTACACATGTCAAATGTTAACAAATACTAACATGGGTAATTATAAATATTACACATGAAGGATTTTACATTATAAAGATTAAGCCAAAAATATTTTCACAGATTCAAAAATATAGGCATTTAGCTAAATGCACTTTTATATGCAATTTTTTACAAATAAACACACCAAAATTAAGCATATTTCTCACATTCATTCTAACAATAAAACATAAGCAAACAAACATGTATTTTCAAGCATATCTGGATATCATGTCACATGCAAGGAAAAATAGGTATTTTATGCATATCTAGAAATGCACACCTCAAAATAGAATATAATTTTCACATGTTGTAATGTTAACTCACAAAAATGAAACACTTGTTCTCATTAAGGCATTTGGATATTTAGTATCAAGCTTAAAGTACAACATACACTTTCCATGCATACTCTAAAATATCACATGCATAGAAAAATACACATTGTAATGTAATCACTTTAAAAGTATTACATGTTATGTACCATGTATCAAATGCATATGAAAATAAAATCATTAAAAAACTAAGATTGACCCTAATTGATGGTAAAACAAGCTTTTCCTTTGTTCAAATATGGAGAGATGCACCCACACATTGCGGCACAAGGCAACAAAAGTTTGCACTTCCATTTGAAGGCTAATTATGACATATTTTTCATGAAGTGAAATCTTTATAACCAAGCGAGCAAAGAACAAAGGAGTTCTTTTCACTTTTGAGGTTTTATAGCTTCACTTGTCCATCCAAGTGAAACTACCGTGAAAAATGACAAGATTAGTCGAATCTTGTCTTTTGAAATGGGTTAAGGATTTATGTTTTTTTGGATAAAAAGCTCAGGAATTGTAAGAAATGCAAAGAAAATTTTTCGAACTTATGAGATTACCTCAAACATTAGCTTACACCTATTTTTCTAACACAAAACAAGATGGTTGGCTAAGGGAATGGAAAATCTTGGGTTTTATAGAAATTCAACTTTATGACAGTTTGCATTATTTTTGCTTGTCCTTACTCCTTCTATACTAGGATAATGATAACACTTTCTCCTCTAATGAAATCCCTCAAGGAAGCACACTCAATCACACTCACCTTACAAGAAGATGAAGTGGAAAATGAAGATGTATAGGAAAAGATGGAGGCAAGAGAAGATAATAATATGAGAGAAGTTTTTCTTTTTCCCAAAGATTCTTTCAAGACTCTCCAAAGCTCTCCCAAGTCGTTTCTAAGCTCTTCATCTAGATAATTTACTACAATGCCCTCTTTTCAGCCCCCCAAAGCTTCTAATGGCTCTAAAACTCCAAATGGAACAAAAGGAAACTTCTTTTGGCAAGTCTCCCTTCATATCACATGAAAAACCTATTATGGGGGTGCATGTCATTTGTTCCTTATTAGGCAGGAAGCTAAAGATCTTTATGGTCATTGATCCCAACTTACTGTTTATGTGCACAATATAACAATGTCTTTGATGATATTTTTCACTTATGTTTCCTTACTTTGCAACAGAACCAAAAACTTGATCTTGGAGAAAATAAAAATTTAACTTTCAAATTTATATATGATACTACGCAAGTATACATATCATTATCAAGTAATATATGACTTTAATTAAGATCTGAATATCAAACCCACAGGGAAAATAAACATTGTGCATTATTTATCAACAAACCTTCTATTTTAAAAAGACAATTACTTAAACTATAGATATTTTCACAGTAGGTAAAATTTAATCCTTTTTGGTATTTTTGATATTTTGATAAAACAATAAAACTTCTAAAGATAACTTGAGCTTATGTAAAAGAAAAGTACTTGATATAAAAATATATTTCTCCTTATCATGAGTCAGTAATAAGTATAAGAATTATATTGTGGAAGTATGCAAATTGTGTTGTGTCAAATAGGAGCAATAATATTCTTTACCCTTACTAGAGATGTTATAAAGAATATATATTAATTTAAAGTTTGTATAGTTCTGAAGACCGGCTAGGCACGGAAGATACTAGCTCTCACTCTAGAGTTCCATGGATTACCTCCACTTGGGGCTAACATCTCGTATCAGAACCTAAAATAATAAACCAAGTTGGGAGCTTTAACCTGTCACTTTGAAGTCCTCTAACTATACACCCTTTAAAGATTATTTCACTATTTAATTGCACTAAATCATATGAATTACATTCTCATTCATACAACCTCATGTGATTCTTTCTAATTGTTGACTGAGACAATACTAGCCCGGTTCTTACATTGTTCTCACAACAAATTTTAGCATCCAGATTGACTAAATCAAGAAGTAAATGAAGTGCATTAAATCATCACAACTTCTTCCAACTTTAAAGATCAATACTCTCCACAACTTCCATCCAACACTTTTAATTACTCATCATTTTAAGGAGAAAGATAAATGAAAACTACTCAGAATTCATAGAGAAACAAAACCACACTTTAGTTTAAAAGTAGAAATCATTGTCAAACTAACAAGAAAACCAAAATTAGTTTAAAAGCAAAAGATAAAAACTTATCTCAAATCCTTCACCAAACTCTTGAAGTTTCTTTGAATCTCTTCTCTTTTAGAACACTCTTGACTCTCATAATAAAACTAAAAATAAAAAGGATAAAGTAAATTTGTGGTGCCTAAAAATCTCTCTAAAACTACCTCTCAAAACTCTCCCTTTCGCACACTTTTCAGAATTTTCAAGCACACTTCAAAAAGTCTCAACTTCCTTCTTTTATAAATCTTCAGGAGGTTTCTTGATAACTTTTCAAAATGTGTCCCAATTCGATATATTCTCCAAAGGATGCCTCCTTTCACAAGTCTTCTAACCATATTTTCGTTTCTAGTAGTCATAACTACCCTCTTTAGCCAATAGGTGCCTCAAATTTCCTTTCAAAATTCGACAAAATGAAGTAAACCGTCATATAATTGCCTCTGGTGCTTAAGCGCGGGGCCTCTGGCGCTTAGGCGCGACCTTCTCTATTTCACCGGAGCTTAAGCGTCGGATCTAACACTTAGATGCCAAAACTCTTTTGCACCATTTTCACATTTTTGCTCCAAATATCATCATTTTTCACTCCTTTTAACATTTTTTTATCTTTTCTACTTGTACCTGAAAAAAAAAAATAGATACCTTCCATTAAAGCTCCATATCTCAAAAATACGTATAAAAATGTGTCTAAAAATACTATATATTTTAAGTGTATCAAACAACTTTTCCCCTACATGAAATGAAATGATAACCATCAATATAGCTTGTTTGAACTATGGAGGAACACAAAAATAGAAGTAGAAAATGGGCTGATCTCTACGTTCGTGCCCTAAACACAGTAAAGGGAAATCTAATATTGGTTCTTGATATATTCTAAGGAATGACAAATGGCTTAATCTTTGACTTATCCATATAAGTCCTAAGAAAAAAAACAACTAAAAACCCCAACAGTTTTCTAAAGATGGGAATGAGAAGGCTTCATCTTATTTTTATTTAATTAACTCAAGGGAAGGCTGAGTCCATTTATTTATTAAACACCCTAAAAGAGAGTTTAAGTGCCAAATACAAATTTAGTCTCTCAAAAGTAAAGGGAAATCTAACAAGTCTCCTGAGAAAAATCTTTAATCAACATGTTGTTTGGTATTTAGTTTGATAGGAGGATGAATATATTAGATGAAACACTACATTTAGTATTTTCATATTACCAATCAAGAAAAGTATTCAGGGATAAATATATACATTGAAGATAGTCAAACAAATTTAGTCTAGATATTACAATAAAAAAGTGTCATCTATTTCGGAAAGATTCAATGTCATCATGATCGAGCATATGGACAATTATTTGACTTTATTCAAGAAAAAAGTAGAAGAATGCAACATACTTTAAATTATCGGGAATGTTGTAATCTTGTCATATGTTGATGAAGCTACGCATAAGGATCAAATTTCAAAATTGCTTAGAATTGATCACTTGTCTCAAGTTCGCAGCACATTAGAGCATGCACTAAAATTTTTTGAGAAATATTAAAGAATGGAAGATTCCTGAAATGTGGCTTGCTCCTCACAACAAAGCCTATGATGAATATTATCATAGATGTTAGAATGTTCTATGGTCAAAATGTTTCATGTTGGGCAGATAGAACAGTGGGTGAACTAAATCTTATATATGCTATTGTATTGTAAATTAACTCATCACAACACTTTTCTCATATGCGTGCGGATCCTAAGACAAATTTTGAGCATTTTTTTCTATTTTATAGTTTGTTTTTCTTTTCTTTTTTTGATTTTGTTTTAGCCTTTTGTAAATTTAAGAAAATTAATAAATCATATTAAACTTGTATAAGCTTATATATATTGTTTACCGTTTCAACTTTTGAAGCATAGAACTATACATTTGGTTGTTAGTGCTCCATGATGAACACATACAGCACAACTGATTAAAGGAAACAAATTTAGTATGGGTATGTCAAAGAAGAATCGAGACAGCCATAGTTTTTTCAATCCTTTGTGATAGGTGACTTGATTCCCCAAATTTACAAGTCAAATGGCACCATCAAGAGCATTATTAACTACATTTTATCAACAAACAAGCTTTCCAAACTTGAAGCCACAGTAGAAATTGCAGCATTCTGATTTGAATAGTATGTCACTGCTTTCATTGCAGACTTTGCAATCATTAGAAAAATATCTAATTTTTTTGCTAATGTGATTAAAGATCATATTATTTGTGATGTTTTTCAGAGGAAAAGGAATATTTTCTCAAAATCCTAACATCAGATTAACCTATAGCTAAATCTAAAGGGCACATCCTGATATACTGTTAATTCTGTATGTGTTTATCTGTTTTTGAACAGTTATACGTTAAGCTGTTATAAATGGTAGACAAAATGTTTCCTTTAAGAATATAACAAATGTATTTTAGTTATACGTTTTAATTTTTAATTATTCCTTCTCTAATGTGCAGCTATATATTATATTGATGATGCGACCAAATGTTTTTGTGATTAAAAAAGGCTAATTAGTCCTATATTTACAAGTTTATAATTATTTCATAGTTAAATCATCAATAGCATTAAAGATGCTTTTTGCAGCCATTATTTTCTAAAAAGAAAATATTTTTACATTCTGGCTTCCTTTTAATTGCTCATTTGCTGTAAAAATATAATTTTTTAGGCAAGTTATAATAGATTAATTTGGTAAGAAATCAAAATTTGTTTTAATTTCCATCTATCCTCTCAAAATCTCCCAAATTATATTGATTTTATTTTAACATGAGAATTTTTAAGATAAAATTAAAATTATCCCATTTTGAGGAGCGATTATTTGGTCCGGAGAACGGACGTATAGACCGACCGCGCTCCAATCAAATAAAGGGACGTGTATTTGTGGGCCCCACTTCTAAATAAATAAAAAAAAGACTTGTATCACGACATGAAAAGACATTATTTGACATTCTTCCCACCTATTTAATTACGTCGGCCCTGCCCTAACGCCTCCAATCGGGCGAAATTTAAATTACCAAAATAAAACAGAAGATAAACAGACGCCCGGGCTGTTTCACTACATAGTGCTCCATCCTCTGCTGCAAGAGAATTCCCTTCGTGTTCTAGGGTTTGCATTTGGTACGTCATTCGCCCCATTCGAGTCCCCTCTTCATACGAAAAATGGAAGCTAACGAGCCCACCGAAGAGACTGAAGTGCCCGAGATGATGCAAACTACAGAGCAAGATAAGGAAGGAAAAGAGATGAAGAAGAAGAACACCAAAGAACACAGGAGTCATGAAAGCGCATCAAGGTAATATATTCTCTTTTTGTTGCTCTCAAAATCTAGCATTGCAGTATGGTAATAATTTGATACTTTTATTGTATAACACTATAATAAATTCATAGTAATACTGAAATATTACCAAAATAATACTATAATAACACCAACACCAAAATAATATCATAATAACACCGTAATAATACCATAATAACACTAGCGATATAATAATACCATGATAATACTATAATAATACAACAATAAAATCACGATAAAACCATAATAAAATAACGATAAAACCATAATAATGTTTCGATAACACCTCAAGAACACTAAAAGGACACCTTAATAAAACTTGAATAACATCTCCATCTCTTTAAATCTATCATCAATATGTCTTGGTCGAGAGAGGAGTCCATCTTGGCAGCAGCTTTTCATGATAGCAAATGAAAAATGTGCCACCTAAAGAACAAGAAGCTTCATTCGAATCCGTGAAAACGGGACGCAAAAAGCAAGAAAGTCCGTAATATACATTTTTTCCGTTAAAGAAAGCGGTCAGCTCGAGCCTCCGCTGCAATTTTTATTTTTTAAATGGTGGGGCCGACACATCCACGCGTCGACAGTTCATTGAACAGACCTAACAATTTTCCCATTTTGAGAAAGTCTTCTCGTCTCCATAACAACCAAATATACTCCTAGAAATATGGGATCATCATTATTTGTTCTGCTTCATTGGATTTAGTTTAGTGTTAATTAATCTTCAATAACTTGGATCTATGACAGAACCCCAACAGATCCGCCCAAACTTGTCACTATAAAGTAGTTCATTAATGTCGGAAAAATGCATGCAGAAAACAATTTGATCAACGGAATTATAGCTTCCTGCTTCCATTCTAGACAGGACAAATATTATTTGCTGGGTGAAAGAAATTAATATGTATGAAGAAGAATATTATATTTAATGCTTTGTGCACCAAGCAGCAATCTTTATAGTTTAATTAATTTTATATTTGCAATGTCATCTAATAGCTAGGCATGAGGCATCTGCTTATTTTTTAAAATTGTATTATTGTTCCCGGATTTAACAAGCACCATTCTGGATGATCCGACAGAACTACAAAATTTTATTAATTAGCGAATTTGCATGACTCTCCACGTAAAATTTTTTAAGCTTTTTTAATATTTTTAGATGCGCAGGACTCTAAGATTAACGGAAAAAATTATTACATCAGGACTCTTAACGTAGAACTATATTCAGAATCCAATGAAATGACGTCACGTGAAGTTGACAGAAAAATTAAAAAAAAATTGTTTTAGCGCAGGGGAATATACTCACCGTTTTATTCCACATTATTTAGGTGTTATTATGATGATATTTATGTGTTATTATGTTCTGAGAATATTTCTGGTGTTATAATAACACAATGACATATTAATACTACCACAATAACAACTGATTAACGTGGAATAACATAGGAGGAATATTCTCCTATGTTACCGGGCCGGATCACAGAAAAGCGTGCGCGTCTCCTTAAAATCATATCATTGGAATCATAACGTAGCTCTACGTTAGGAGCCCTGATGTAATATTTTCCCAAATTAACAAACAAAACTGATACTATGGACTATTCTCCTAATTAAGAAAATTATGAGAGAATTTATATTAAAGAGTGATGGTGAATCCGATTCATGTGTATGCAACCTACTATGAATTCATTACTGATAATCACTAAAAAAATTCATCAAACAAACATATAATTTTATGCAAGTGTATAAATTAGAAAATTTCAAGATCAAATTGAGAATCGTCTAAATTCGAAATCTAGTAAACATATTGCTAGAAAGAATATTTTATTGAGATAAACTCGATAACATCAAAAGTGCTTCAATCGGAGTTCAAATTACCCTAAAATAAAGCACCCATAATATGATTAAAAATTGTTGTTATTATTTGAGATAGTCGGAATCTTATGCAGTTAAAATCAAAATAAATCTCTCAATAAGAAAATTCAATATATATATATATATATATATATATATATATATATATATATATATATCCGATAATAATAATTAAATAATCAATAGTTTTAATTTCAAAATGTATGTCTCAATTTAAATATCGTTGAAAACTTAAATACAAAAGGAAAAAAAAAAAAGATCAACCAATTCAAAGCTGACTTTGCTATGGAG
>NEWO01000290.1:763547-775430 GCA_003013225.1 Phalaenopsis aphrodite
AAAATTTTCTTTGCTTATTATATTTGTTTATGTGAAATATTGGATCTAAATGTTTGGTGCCTTATGATTCAGAATTAGAACATACTATTAGAAAAAATTGAAAAAAAAGGAAATTAAAATTTTGAACAAAATTGTAAATAACTTAGATAATCAAATAAATAATAATTGACAAAAACCCTTAAAAGTTTATGCTAATCCAACAACAGATGAACTTCACTTAACTATTCACAATCCTGATGTTGCTCCTAATTCATTTGAGCTTAAACATGTTATTATCCAAATGATACAAAATAATCAGTTTGGAGGAACACCTACTGAATATACAAACTTACATCTTGCTAGTTTTCTTATGATTTGTGCTACTTTTAAATATGACATAGTGTCTAATGATGTTGTTAGGCAAAGACTTTTTTCATTTTTATTAAGGGATAAAGCCAAAGCTTGGTTAAACTCATTAGCACATGGATCTATCAGAACTCGGGGAGAACTATCACAGAAATGTTTGCTAAATATTTTTCACACTTGAAAACCCCCTAAGCTTAGAAACAATATTACATGTTTTTGTCAGTTTGAAGGGGAATCAATATATGAAGCCTGAGAAAGATCTAAGGATCTCCTTAGAAAATGTCTGCACCATGCTTTACCAAATTGGTTAATAATTCAAACTTATTACAATCTATTAGTAGGATCACTTAGATCTATTATAGATGCTGCTGCAAAGAGATCTTTAATGTCAAAACTTTTGGATGAAGTATACCCTTTGATAGAAGAAATGACTACTAATAATTTTTCAGTAGCCCTCAGAACTGGTAAATCCTAAGAGAGTAGCTAGTATTCATGAATTTGATGCAATGTCTATTTTAGCATCTCAAATTGCTACTATATCGAAAAAGATTGATCAAATTGGAGTGAATTATTCTCAAATACCACCAGTATTGGAGGAAAACTCACTAGGACAAATAACTGATACTCAATCATCTTATGAAACTTTGAATGCTATTAATAATCAAAATAACAATCCTTTTTTCTAACTATTACAATCTTAGATGGAAAAATCACCCGAATTTTAGTTGGAATAATTGTAATAATTGAATGAACCCCTAAGTAAATTTAAAAAATCAAGGAAATCCTAATTATCAACCTTATTATCCTCCTCGATTTAACTCTAACCCTAACCCATGAGTTAAGGAAAATAAGTTAACGATGGAAGAGGTGATGTTGAATATGGTAAATCAAATACAAAATCAAGGGGCTGCTATTAGAAATATTGAAAATCAATTAGGGCATACTGCTACTGAACTTAGTAATAGACCTTCAAGAAATCTTCTGAGTACGGTGGAAGTTAATCCCAAAGATTAAAATAAAGAATAAATTAAAGCAATTTAATTACAAAGTAGAAAGAAGTTGAAACAAGAATCCAAAGAGAAACAGAAGTTGATGAGGAGAAGGAAGAGATGGAAAGTGACCATAATGAAAATGAACTAACGCAAGTTCCTTTAGAAAAACCATTACCTCCATTTCCTCAACAACTAAAACAGAAGAATAAAGGCAAATAATTTACAAAATTTTTGGAAATCCTTAAAAAGTTAACGATAAACATTCCTTTCATTGAAGCTTTGGAATAAATGCTAAGTTATGTGAAATTTATGAAAGATATACTAAACAAGAAAAGGAAGTTTGCAGATCTTGAGACCATTGCACTTAGTGAAGAGTGTAACGCTATTATCTAGAAAAAGCTTCCTGAAAAGTTAAAAGATCCTGGTAGTTTTACTATACCTTATGCAATTGGTGAAAAGTTTTATGGAAAAGCCTTATGTGATTTAGAAGTAAGTATCAATCTTATGCCTCTATCAATTTTTAAACATTTAGATTTAGGAGAGATTTCCCCTACTACTGTAACTCTTCAGTTAGCTGATCGATCAATCACTTATCCTAAAGGAGTTATAAAAGGCGTATTAGTAAAAGTGGATAAATTTATTTTCCCTGTAGATTTTATAGTATTAGATATGGAGGAAGATAAAGAAATTCCTAGTATTTTGAGGAGACCATTTCTTGCAACAGGAAGAGCTGTGATAGATGTGCAAAAAGGAGAATCAATAATGAGGGTTAATGATCAAGAAGTAAAATTTAAGATTGCTAAAGATATGAAATATCCTACAATAGAAAAAGATGATGAATATTTTAGAATGAAAGTTACTGATTATCTAAGTAATGAGCAATTTAAGAAAGAGTTTAAAGAAAAATTAAAGCAAGAAGAATTTAGTGAAAATGAGGATGAAATAAAAGAATAAAATTTAGATTATATTCAGGACAAATTTGAAACTTTAGATTTATTGGAAAATGATAATAAAAATCTTATTCCTTCAAGTATTAAACCACCTGAACTTGAACTGAAAGCATTACCTGCTCATTTAAAGTATGTGTTTTTAGAAGATTCATCTATATTGCCTGTTATTGTATCTTTTAAGTTAGCCAAAATTCAAGAACAAAAATTAATTGAAATGTTAAAAAGATATAAAAAAGTTTTGGATTGACTTTAGCATATATTAAAGTAATTAGTCCTTCAATTTGTATGCAAAGAATTTTATTAGATGAACAATACAAACCTAAAGCTGGTCCTTAGAGGATATTAAACCTAATTATGAAAGAAGTTGTTAAAAAAGAAATTTTAAAATGGTTAGATGCTGGAATTATATATCCTATTTCAGACAGTGCTTGGGTAAGCCAAATTCACTATGTTACAAAGAAAGGTGGAGTGACCGTTGAAGTAAATGAAAAAAATGAATTATTTTTAATTAGACAAGTTACTGGTTGGCAAATTTGTATAGATTATAGAAAATTAAACTTGACTTCAAGGAAAGATCACTTTACTTTACCCTTTCTAGATCAAATGTTGGATAGATTGGCTAGAAATAAATATTACTATTTTT
This sequence comes from Phalaenopsis aphrodite, assembly GCA_003013225.1. Lineage (NCBI taxonomy): Eukaryota > Viridiplantae > Streptophyta > Magnoliopsida > Asparagales > Orchidaceae > Phalaenopsis > Phalaenopsis aphrodite. The sequence goes on from NEWO01000290.1 coordinate 766,478, forward strand.
AAATGGATATATCAGTTACCATCAAATTCTAATTACTTTTGAGGACCAAGATAAGACAACATTTACAAGCCCTTATGGAACATTTGCTTTTCGTTGAATGCATTTTGGACTATGCAATGCACCTGCAACATTTTAAAGATGTATGATGTCAATATTTAGTAATTTGATTGAGCATGGAATGAAAGTATTTATGGATGATTTCTCTGTGTTCGAGACTTCATTTGAATTATGCTTAAACAATTTAGAAAAAAATCTAGAATTATGTCAAAAAAATCAACTTATTACTAAATTGGGAAAAATGTCAATTTATGGTTATAGGAGGAATTGTACTTGGACATAAAATTTATGAAAATGGCATGGAAGTAGATCCTGCAAAAATTCAAGTTGTTGAAAAATTACCACCACCGACTACGGTCAGAGGGGTAAGAAGTATTCTAGGACATGCTAGTTTCAACAGACGTTATATAAATAATTTTTAAAAAATAACTAAGCCATTATGCCAACTTTTAGAAAAAGATACGAAATTTGAATTTAATGAGGAATACATAAAAGCATTTGAATGATTGAAAGACAAATTAATTGCTGCACCTATAATAGTACCACATGAGTGGGAAAAACCATTTGATATAATGTACGATGTTGGTGATTATGCTATTGGAGCTGTGTAAGGACAAAGAGACAACAAAGTTTTTAAAGTAATATATTATGCTACTAAAGCTCTAAATGATGCTCAAATTAACTACACTACTACTCAAAGAGAGTCATTAGCTATTGTTTATGCCTTTGATAAATTTAGACTTTATTTAATTGGAACTAAATGTATAGTGCATATAGATTATTCTGCGATTAAATACTTAGTACAAAAGAAGAATGTTAAACTAAGGTTAATTAGATTGATACTTCTGTAGTTGATAGAAAGAGAAATAATAATCAAATAGTTGGTCATTTATTTAGACTAGAAAAAGTAATATTAACTAATTTTGCAAATGAAATTTTAGAAAATTTCCCTGATGAACAATTATATAGTATTGATGAAATAGATACACTGTGATATGCCAATACAGTAAATTATATTGTACGTGATATTCTACCACCAGATATTAATAATCAACAATTAAAGAAATTCATATATGATACAAAATTCTATTTTTAAGATGACCCATATTTATATAAACAATGTAAATATCTAATTATTAGAAGGTGTGTGCCTTATAAAGAAACTCAAGAAATAATTGAAAGATGTCGTGATTCTGAATTTGGAGGACATTTTGGAACAAATAGAACTACTTATAAAATTTTGCAAGCTGGATTTTATTGGCCTACTCTTTTTAGAGATGTTAATGAATATATTAAAACATGTGATCGATGTCAGCGAGCAGGAAATATTTCTAGAAGAAACAAAATACCTCTAAATTACACATTGGAAGTTGAAATTTTTAATGTGTGGGGATTAGATTTTATGTGACCATTTATTCCTTCATTTGGAAACTTATATATATTACTTGATGTTGATTATATGTCTAAATGGATTAAAGTGTTGTTATACCTAAATGTGATGCTCGGAGTGTTTTTAAATTTCTAAATAAAAACATTTTTACAAGATATAAAATGTCAAGAGTAACTATTACAGATGGAGGATCCCATTTTAGAAATAAGAGAATCGAGATATTGATAAAGAAATATGATATTATGTATAGATTCTCTACAACTTATTATCTTCAGACTAGCAGTCTAGCAAAAATATCAAATAGTGAAATAAAACAAATTTTTATAAAAAGCTATAAATCCCTATAAATTGGATTGGTCTACTAGAGTAGATACTACATTATGGGCATACAAAATTGCTTATAAGACTCTAATAGGAATGTCCCAACACAGACTTATTTTTAGAAAAAAACATGTCATTTACCAGTAGAATTGGAGCATAAAACATTTTTGAGCTATTAAGTAATCTAATTTTAATCTAAAAGATATTAGTGAGAAAAGATTATTGCAACTCAATAAACTTCAGGAGATCAGAAATGAATCATATGATAATGCAAAAATCTATAAGGAGAAAATGAAAATATGACATGATGAGAAGATTATTAATTAAAAGTTTGAACCTCGACAAGAAGTTTTATTATATAATACAAGATTGAGATTATTTCTAGGAAAGCTGAGATCCAGATAGTTAGGACCACTTAAAGTGATTAAAGTCTATCATTATGAAACTATTGTTATTAAGAATCCTAAAACTAGAAAGGTATTTAAAGTTAATGGGCATCGATTGAAACATTATTATGAAGGACACATACCATAATTTAAAGAAGTTTTAATGTTAAGTCAACCCAAATAAACAATTGGTATATCAGGCTGACGACGTTACCAAGCACTTTGTGGGAGGCAACCCATATATAAATATATATAAAGAGATTACTTCTTCATACATTTCCTAAGAGAGGCTACAAAGGATTTGCTTTGAGAAAGAGTTCAGATAAGTGTTGTTTGTTTATTATTGTCATATAAACTTTTATTTATATATGAAATTTATGTTTTCTTGTATCTTTCTCATGAATTCTGAGTTGATTCCATTATGTTTCTCTCTACTATGAGATATGGTGAAATGGAGAGATAATGTAGATATGTCATTATTAAAATTTAAAATAAATTGTGATGGTTTTTCAACTTCGCTCTTAATTTAATTTTCAATCTGAACACTTGAATTGTTAAACTATGTTGTGAAACATATGATCTGGGAAATGGAGTATGAGTTTTACAACAGAATGAGAATCACATCTAAGTTCATGAAGGAGCATTTCGTTTCTTGGAATTAAGTGCAAATAAATAGGGAAACATACTTGTTGGGTGTAGAANACAGAATGAGAATCACATCTAAGTTCATGAAGGAGCATTTCGTTTCTTGGAATTAAGTGCAAATAAATAGGGAAACATACTTGTTGGGTGTAGAATTGGAGATTTTTTGGGTGATAGAGTAAAAATCTCTAATTCAATCTTAGTGTTTAAAAACTAAAGCGAGAGTTAGCCTTCAGGGGAAGGGAAGTGGGAGCTCTGGAGGGGGAGTCAGTATCCTCCTAGCCTAACCACGAATTTAAGGACTAAACCTAAGATTAGCCAATGATTTTCTTTAACAGTGAATCAGGGTAGAGAATTAAAATTGCTCATATTTGGCACAATACAAATTTAAACCATTTATCTCATCTCATTTCACTAAAAACTCATTGTATTGGGAAAGATAATTGTTCATGTAAGAAAATCTTCACCACATAAACATAGTTTAGTAGTTACTGTTGTAAACTCTGCATTTAAATTATGTTAGTAGTTAATAATTTAGTTTTGATAGTATCTTACACATTCAAGATTAGTGATAGTAATTTTGTTTGATTTCTATGAATTTTCTTATTAGTTGATCATTTCAAATTTAAACATTCCCCGTGGGATCGAAATTTGGGGTTTAAACAGAAAGTCTTATAATACTTTATAACGATATGTATACTTGTGTAGAATCTCAATCTTAAGATCTTAACATTATTATTATTAAAATACCAGATTAAAATTTTGGCAACATTATAAAGCGAAGTAAACTTTATAAATTTTACATAACTATATTCAATAGGGATCAATCAACTTTAGTCAAGTTTGTCAAAATTGGTCAATTTTAACACCAAATTGGTCCAATTAGACCATCTAATCAATCATGGACCCCATTGGTCAAACTTTGGTCAAAATAGTCAATTTTGAACCTCATGGTCATCACATTGACCATTTAGTCATATATACACCCAAAGGATCACCATTTGGTCAAGACATCACCATATGGTCAATTTGACCATCCTGGTCAACCTTGTCAAACTCAGGTCATACCACCAAATCTAATAACCCCATGATTAAACTAACCATGATATGGTCAAGTAAGTCACCTGGGTTAACCCTGATCCTAAATTGGTTAACCATGGTCAACCCTGGTCAACCATGGTTAACTTGATCAGACTTGGTCAACCTTATCATTTTTTTGTCAAAATTTGGTCTTTTCAAAAAATTATTTTATTCTCTTAATTAATTTAGTAATCGTTTAATTAATTAGAGTGAGTGAAATTAAGGAATTTTAGACCTAAGATTTAAGTTTAAAATCAAGACAAACCCATGACCACCCTAAAATCATGTATTATACTTAAAACCTAAATTCACTACATGAAAAATTGCTAATGGGTCGCCCTTGACCCATGACACACACCATGACATGACTAACATTCATAAATGACTCATGAGTCATGAACATTGACTCAAAACAAAAGTCATTATGTAGATATCATGAAGGGAAGAATGAAGTGACATTCTTTCATGAAATTTGGAATGAAGACGTAATGAGCTCATCATTCACCTCCACCATCATCAAATGAAAGAAAAACCTATCTAAACCATAATCCAACACATGATTAGGGTGATTATGATCAAACCATGAAAAATGGGAATGAAGAGTGATATGTGTAATCCCCTCATAAGTTCATTGAATGACCAATGAATCCATATGGCGGAGGCTGATTCAAATTCTTTTGAGTGGCCTTATCCACCTCCTAAGCTACCAATGAAGAGGAACCAAAACAAGAACACAAGCTTCATCCAAATGTAAGATCACATATGGATAATGCCTTGGGAGGTACATCCATTATAATCCTTGGCCAGGAGACTTATCCATAATCTTTAAACAACTGATGGTGTCTTCCCCGGATGAACCCTAGCGTAGCCATGGCTTCCTCCAGCCTATAAATAGGTTATCCTGCGAGCTACAAAGAAGAGAGAACAACCTACAATCTTCAATCCTTGAAACACTTAAGACAAAAATTGTTCTACAAACCCTAAGGAATTGATCCCCCATGGATACAGAATGAGAATCACATCTAAGTTCATGAAGGAGCATTTCGTTTCTTGGAATTAAGTGCAAATAAATAGGGAAACATACTTGTTGGGTGTAGAANACAGAATGAGAATCACATCTAAGTTCATGAAGGAGCATTTCGTTTCTTGGAATTAAGTGCAAATAAATAGGGAAACATACTTGTTGGGTGTAGAATTGGAGATTTTTTGGGTGATAGAGTAAAAATCTCTAATTCAATCTTAGTGTTTAAAAACTAAAGCGAGAGTTAGCCTTCAGGGGAAGGGAAGTGGGAGCTCTGGAGGGGGAGTCAGTATCCTCCTAGCCTAACCACGAATTTAAGGACTAAACCTAAGATTAGCCAATGATTTTCTTTAACAGTGAATCAGGGTAGAGAATTAAAATTGCTCATATTTGGCACAATACAAATTTAAACCATTTATCTCATCTCATTTCACTAAAAACTCATTGTATTGGGAAAGATAATTGTTCATGTAAGAAAATCTTCACCACATAAACATAGTTTAGTAGTTACTGTTGTAAACTCTGCATTTAAATTATGTTAGTAGTTAATAATTTAGTTTTGATAGTATCTTACACATTCAAGATTAGTGATAGTAATTTTGTTTGATTTCTATGAATTTTCTTATTAGTTGATCATTTCAAATTTAAACATTCCCCGTGGGATCGAAATTTGGGGTTTAAACAGAAAGTCTTATAATACTTTATAACGATATGTATACTTGTGTAGAATCTCAATCTTAAGATCTTAACATTATTATTATTAAAATACCAGATTAAAATTTTGGCAACATTATAAAGCGAAGTAAACTTTATAAATTTTACATAACTATATTCAATAGGGATCAATCAACTTTAGTCAAGTTTGTCAAAATTGGTCAATTTTAACACCAAATTGGTCCAATTAGACCATCTAATCAATCATGGACCCCATTGGTCAAACTTTGGTCAAAATAGTCAATTTTGAACCTCATGGTCATCACATTGACCATTTAGTCATATATACACCCAAAGGATCACCATTTGGTCAAGACATCACCATATGGTCAATTTGACCATCCTGGTCAACCTTGTCAAACTCAGGTCATACCACCAAATCTAATAACCCCATGATTAAACTAACCATGATATGGTCAAGTAAGTCACCTGGGTTAACCCTGATCCTAAATTGGTTAACCATGGTCAACCCTGGTCAACCATGGTTAACTTGATCAGACTTGGTCAACCTTATCATTTTTTTGTCAAAATTTGGTCTTTTCAAAAAATTATTTTATTCTCTTAATTAATTTAGTAATCGTTTAATTAATTAGAGTGAGTGAAATTAAGGAATTTTAGACCTAAGATTTAAGTTTAAAATCAAGACAAACCCATGACCACCCTAAAATCATGTATTATACTTAAAACCTAAATTCACTACATGAAAAATTGCTAATGGGTCGCCCTTGACCCATGACACACACCATGACATGACTAACATTCATAAATGACTCATGAGTCATGAACATTGACTCAAAACAAAAGTCATTATGTAGATATCATGAAGGGAAGAATGAAGTGACATTCTTTCATGAAATTTGGAATGAAGACGTAATGAGCTCATCATTCACCTCCACCATCATCAAATGAAAGAAAAACCTATCTAAACCATAATCCAACACATGATTAGGGTGATTATGATCAAACCATGAAAAATGGGAATGAAGAGTGATATGTGTAATCCCCTCATAAGTTCATTGAATGACCAATGAATCCATATGGCGGAGGCTGATTCAAATTCTTTTGAGTGGCCTTATCCACCTCCTAAGCTACCAATGAAGAGGAACCAAAACAAGAACACAAGCTTCATCCAAATGTAAGATCACATATGGATAATGCCTTGGGAGGTACATCCATTATAATCCTTGGCCAGGAGACTTATCCATAATCTTTAAACAACTGATGGTGTCTTCCCCGGATGAACCCTAGCGTAGCCATGGCTTCCTCCAGCCTATAAATAGGTTACCCTTTGAGCTACAAAGAAGAGATAACAACCTAAAATCTTCAATCCTTGAAACACTTAAGACAAAAATTGTTCTACAAACCCTAAGGAATTGATCCCCCATGGATTCAACTCCTGAAACCCACTGACTTGATCCAATTTTATGCCCTAAGAACTTGACCAATTTTCAGCTTGACATAAAACTCCTCAAAACCTCAAATTAGTCATCCCAAAACCATCTGTGAACTTCAAGAAGAAGTTTATAATCAAAATTGAGCCTTCCAACGAGCTTTAACCCCTCTTAAGATCAACCGGTGGAGCAGTTTCACTGAGAACATAGCTCGGCTTGATTTCATTCCAAATTGGACATAGGAAGAGCTTCAAAAGGACCTAGTGATCGTTGCTGTCAAGTTTGATTGAAGCTTCACCTCATCAAAGCCAGGTATGGGCTAAAACGCTAATTTTGGCTTCAGTTTTCACACATTGTGAAGAGAATGGTCACTCCATAGGTATCTAATTGTATGAATTAATTCGCCTTATCAAAATGAAGGTTTAAAAATAAATTTTATCAAATTTCATTATGTATCAAGTGAGAAATTAACATTCAGAACGTATGTCGTTCATTTCTGTGTATAAAAAATGAATGAAACTGATCTAGCCAAACTGTTAATTCGTCCATATGAAACATATTATGAAGATAGGAGGCTTAGGAGCAAAATTGAAATTTCCAGCTTTCACCCATAATTAAATTTTAGGATGGGATAAAAACTTAAAGGGTAATATTTTGATCCTAAGCAATATTTTAAAGTTATTGATACACGAGGGTAAGAGGTAGAAACTAATTGACTTTCACTTTAGAGAAGAAGAGTATAAACATAATTATCCAAATTATTAAAGTATGGGAGTCCCTCAGATGAGTTAACCTATGGTTGCTAACGAGATTTCCCTTGTTTAACTGAGCTTAATAACTTGTTTAGATTAATTAAATTCAAAAGAAAAATAGTGGCACCAAAATGAGGGAACTTTGGGATCCTAACCGGTGTCGCTCTAATCAACTCCCTCCCCTCCACAACACTTTAGCAACAATAAGACTTGACACAAAAACCGCAAAACCTTAAACCTTGACCAAGGAGAGGTCATTTCAATGAGGAACTTGGAGCTAATTCTGTGAGCAGCACGACAAGAATGTATAGAAGAACAACATCGAGAGAGAAAATGGTTTTACAATAGCAAAACCAGACTACTTCAGCTAAACATTTACTTAAAAATTAAATAGCAATAAATAGGACGTTGAGATAGTCCATCTAGTATGACATAAATTCTCAACTTATATTTAGGCCTTTGCATAACCATGTCGCACAATTTAAGCCTTAACTAGCTTTAAGCTATGAGTTTGTTGTTTGTTATGACATAAAACCTCCTATCATCCAAGTTATTTGTATGCTTGTATCATGCAGATGTAAGAACTAAATAATAAAAATTAGAACGATGAAATATCAAGTAATACTTTCTCAAAATTGAAGTCAAACATCTCCTACCATTCATTCCTTTAGATTCCTAAAAATAATTGTTTTCATTTGATCCATTCCCTTTTGAATTTCCAATTTTTAATCTTAAAAACCTTAAACTTTGAATTATTGAAAGCAAAACCACTAATCTGAATCGAGAGTATTCTTAAGCGACTTCGATCAATTAAGAAGTAATTAAAATAGAGGTTTGTCTCTATAGGAAACTTTGAAACTCAGCTTACTATAAATACTATTTAATTTTCTATTTTAGCTAGAAGAACTTGTCGGTCAACATAAGAAGTTTTTAGACCAAAACAAATGTCATAAATGCCTTAGTTCATTTAATTGAGCCTTACTAACAAGTAATATGTTCATCCCACGGGATAGATGCATCACTTGTTGTGTTGTGCTCATTTATTTAAATTATTGTATATATGAAACCGGTTCGGTCTCATGTTTCAAAATTAAGATATTATTATTCAAAATTAAAATACTACTTTCCCAAATCATATATATATATATATATATATATATATATATATATATATATATATATATATATATATATATATA